>SNQJ01S0026583.1:36471-55756 GCA_010110895.2 Picea sitchensis
TGGGAATCATTGACATTAATGGTGATCTCCCTCGCACTTGTTAACGGTTTACCTCATTGACCGGTAATCAAGTGGTTTCTGCCATGTTCGACACCAAGACATCTATTCACATGGTTAGAATCGTATCGCACGGGGATTGGTAAAAATACCCTGGGTTGAGTAATTCACTTTGATCTATGTTTTCACCCAGGTTGCGAAGGAGTTCTGAACAAAGGACACATACATTGTCACATAGATCCACTTTGTATTGGTCGTGGCTATGTCTTATCATCTCGTAGATCCACTGTGTATTCTTCGTGGCTACGATCAGTCTGAGTCATCAAAGTATAGATCCACAATGTATTTTCGGTGGCTATACATTTTCATCAATACAAGTATGGATCCGTAGTGTATATTATGGCGGCCATACCTTACAAATCTTGATCATCCAAGCATAGGTATACCTGCCTTGGATTTTGAAATATGTCATGATATTTGTTGGATGTTTGTGTGCAACTTTCGTCAGGTTCTCCGAGTCTATACCCTTGCTTGAACGTCTACAAAGTATTTCAGTCATCAGTTCACATCTTCTAACTTCATACTTTGGGGGGCATTCTGTTACACGTCAAAATTGCTCAATTGGATAAGTGTCGCATTGCCCCTGTCAATTGTTGTAAGTGTCGCATCATTCCTTACAAATTTTGCAAGTGTCGCAAGTTGATCACTAGTGTCGCAAACGATGTTCAGACATAATGCCATGACTACGAAACTAAGGAGGCACTTATCATATCTTATATGACTGATTTGAAGGAGGAGAACTGGTTTACTGAAGTAAAACAAATCTTGACACCTGAAAAGAGCCCAAAAGCAAAGGTTTGGAGGGGGAACGCTCCCTTACTTCAGCTGCAGAAGCGTTGGCGCTCCCCTATAATGCTTTAAGGAGTGTTATAACGCTCCCCATCCCCTTTTGGAGGAGTGCTGCCCATCTTGAGAGCGTTGGCGCTTCCCCAAGGCTTACCAGGGAGCGCTATAACGCTATGAGACCCCTTCTGAGGGAGCGCTCCCTATTCTGGGTCAGTTGTTAGCCTGTTGAGGAGAATGAGGAAAGGATCTTTCGAGATTAGAAGGCAGTTGTACTCGAATTCTTGTTTTCATCAAGAGATCCCTGATCTAAGGAGAAGGTTCCCAACTTGTTCTAAAGATAACTCAAGAGGTTAAGCTCCTTTTAACCTATATAAACAGGCTCTATGATGGTGGAAAGGGGGAGATATGAACATATGAAACTTATGATCTTGGAGGAAACTTATAGTCAGCCAAAGGAGAGTGATCAGTGAAGCTATTTTTATCCAGGTTGCGGATCTTTCAGGCAAGGGTTAGACGAAGGGGACTTGATGAAGCTGTCGCATTCGCATCTACGATTGTAAGCACTACTGTCGTTATTCTCATTAATATGACACGCTTGGCCTGTTTCTTTCTAGTTTGTGTCTGATGTTGCATGAACTTATCATTAACTGATAGATCTATTTTCAAGCTAATATCAATAGAGTAGGAAGTGGTCGTATCTTGTTTTGTCCACAGAGCTCAACGAGGAGCAAAGGATTGGAACGCAACTCGGAGCGTGCAGGGACAAACGTCAATTAAGAGGTACTTATGTTATCTTTCCTTCTGATGTATTAGTTTAGATAGATTTGAAAGGAATTCAGTGTCCACGTTAAGAATTTTTCTGTCTAGGTTTAAGGTCAAGCCTTAGAGGTGATCTACCTGTCCGCAGGGAGATTTTCCTACAACAAAAAGATGTGAAATTGAGAGATTCTCCAGATTTTTATTTATGTTATAATTTGAAATTGTTTGTTGATTTATTCTTACATGTATATGCATTAATGGTTTCACATTTAATCACATAAGTATATTAGTGCATCATGTATCATCAATTTATATTGTGCAAGACATAAATTATTCCTCATAATAACTTGTTTTTCATTTTTGTTGTGCATTATGATAAGATTGATAAGATTATGTTCGACAAGAATGCTGTTCAACATAATTACCTCATTGTGTTGAAATTGTATTGCTATCTTATTTTCTTTATTTTATTATATCTAAAACATATAATTAAATTAAAAAACAATGTAAAGCCAAAATCCTTATTATATATATATAATTTCACAGTGATAATTTTTTTTAACAAATCACTCTCTCCTCACCAAAGCCATAATGATAATCATTAGATTGACTCACTAAAGCCATTATGATAATCATTACAATCTAACAAGCATAAAAATATAATTAAACATGATGCATCCACATCATCAATATCTCTATTGATTATATATCATCCAAGCCAAGTTGGGACGTTTCTAATTTATAAATCATCCAACAATTACATGAACCATTGGTACTACCTTTGTCATTATTATTTAACTATAAATTTATAATTTGTTGATATTATGTAGGAACAAAATATTTTTTTTTTAATTTATAAGTTAATATTTTTTTAACTTGTAAACAATTTATTCTTTTAAAGTTATAAATACAAGAATAAAATATATTTTTTTTGTTTGTTAATTGGTCTGGACCTTTTTGGCATCGGGATTAACCTTTGGCTTGAGAAACCGCGACTCAAGGGTATCTAAGCCGTCAAAATCACCCAAGGATCGCACCCCACCTGAGCCACACCAACCCTTAACATGGTTGGATTTTTTGTCCCCGCAGGTTTCGAACCAGTGACTTTTCAACACGGAGTGGTTTAACAACACACTCTGGCACCGACTGTCCTACACCTTGGGGACACACAAGAATAAAATATTATTTAAGACATGTAAACATAATATTTTCATGCACTTTGTCTATATATTTGATTTAAATATTTAAAAATATAATTTTTCAAAGCTATAAATGTTGAAATGTGTGACAACAGAACCCTTGAATTCGAGGAACAGTCATCTACATCAACTCCTATTGTTAAGGATTCAGTTGTGTATGTGTTAACTCAGCTGGAGTTTGCGTAGGAGAGCATTTACTATTCAGTTAGTTAGTTGTTTGAGTTGAGACTGTAAACCTAGGTGAATTATTTATTCCATGTAAGTGAGAAGAGGGGTGTGTGAGTCAGAAAAACTATTGAACCTCCATTTATGAACAAAAAGAAGAATCGATACCATTGTTTGGTGGACGTAGCCCAAATTTGGGTGAACCATGTAAAATCTTTGAGTCTCTTTTATATATTTTCCATATCATATTTTGTTTTTATATATTTGTTGTGTATTAGTTTGTTTTGTGGCTGATAGGTGCAAGAAGTGGTATCAGAGAAGGTTGGAGGCCGCTGAAAATGAAGCAAAGAAAAACTAAAAGGAGAAGCATCAGTGTCATCTGTGTCGTGGGCGTCATTTGTTTTTTTAGAGGAGCAACAACAGTGCCATATGTGTCATGGGCATCAAATTTTTTCGGAGGAGCAACATCAGTGCCATTTTCCCGTGGTTTTATGCATGAGGTGCGTCAATCTATAATCATCGCAGGTCTCTCCTCTTGAAGAGTGTGGTGATTGTTACACTACACTTGTGATCTTCAAAAATTTTGAAATCTACGCAGTCCACTCCTGTTGACAGGTGCAACGACAGTCTGAGATAGACGCACCATTGCGCATGAGATTTTTTATGAACGACAATCTGGTGGGATCATGAGAGTTTTTGGCTTGATATGTATCATCATGGAATCTAGTTTTTTGCAATGGCTCTGCTAGAAATCTCCGGTATTGAGTTCTCAGCATGGAATCTAGTTTTTTTATATAAGCGAATGGAATATGTTCAAGTTCAAGATTATCTGAGTTATCTTTGTAGAGACCACTCAAAGTTGAGGCACAAGAAGAGATGTAATTTCTTTCCCATCAGATAAAGAAGTGGATGTGAAGGGGCAGATCAACAAGAGGTCATGCAGATCAACATGAGTGGAGGCAATACTTGAAGTGACGAAGGTCGAGAAGTACGAGAACGACTAAAATGGCGAAAAATCCGAGTGCCAAATTTGAAATCGAGAAGTTCAATAGAAAGAACAATTTTGAAATCTGGAAGGTCAAGATGCACGATCTACTCGTGCAACAAGGAATAGTGAAGACGCTTGTGGGAAAAGTGAAGAAACCTGCATCCATCGCAGATGAAGAGTGGGATGAGATCGATGCGAGAGAACTAAGTGCCATACGTCTGTGTTTGGATGATGATGTTATCTTCAACATTGTTACTGAGAAGACAATAGCCGGTTTGTGGAAAAAGATGGAAATCTTGTATATGACGAAATCCTTGATGAACAGGATCTTCCTGAAAAGAAAATTGTACAATTTTCACATGAAATAAGGTACGAAAATAGCCGATCATTTAAATACTTTTAATACTCTTTTAGTTCAGTTGACTAGCATGGGAGTGAATTTCGAATATGAAGACAAGGCAATTACATTATTCTGTTCTTTTCCCGAGTCATGGTATCACTTTGTTACCTCTATTAGTTTCAGTTCAACAGAAAGTATTGAGTTTGATGTTATTGTTGGAGCTCTAATGTTTGAGGAGACAAGGAAGAAATCCAATTTAGAAATCTCTACATCTGAGGCGATGGTGGTCAAAAGAAGACCTAAAGAAAGAGGACAGGTTCATAGGGATTTCTCTCTGTCAAATTCGAAGGGAAAGAAGAGAAAGCTTAAGTGATGGTATTGTAGCAAATATTGACATCTGAGGAAGGATTGTTGGAAGAGACAAAAAGCCTCCAAAGAAGACTCTTCAAAAGAGACAAATGAAGCAAACGCAACTGAAACAGATTCAGGTATGGATGATGAAATTTTAACAATTAGTATTATTTCACGTCATGATCAACATTGGTTATTAGATTTTGGTGCATCAAATCACATGTGTCCTCATAGACATTGGTTTATTACTTACCAGTCTATAGATGATGGAATTGTTTACATGGGAAATGATATCTCATGTAAAGTTGTGGGAATTGGTAGCATTCAAATTAAGATGTTTGATAGATTTGTTAAGATACTAACTGATGTGAGACATGTACCTGAGATTAGGAAGAACCTAATCTCTTTGGGAGTCCTAGATATTGGAGGATATAAAAGTACTTTTCAAGGTGGAGTTACGAAGGTCTAAAAAGGAATCCTACTAGTCATGAAAGCGAAGAAGGTTGGAAGCATGTTTCTGTTAGAAGGAAGAACCGAGTCAAATCATGCGATAGTTGTATCTGAGAATGACAGTGATTTTATTCGACTATGACATCAAAGGTTGGGCCATATGAGCGAAAAAGGATTAAAGGTATTAACTGATCGTAAGTTACTTCCTAATCTAAAGTCTTTAAAGTTAGATTTATGCAAACACTGTATTTGTGGAAAATAGAATAGGCAGAAATTTAAAACCAGAAGACACACCAGTGAAGAAATCCTTGACTATATTCATTCTGATGTTTGGGGACCATCCCCTACTATTTAGTATGGAGTATCATCATATTTTGTTACTTCTATAGATGATTTCTCTAGGAAGGTTTGGGTATATATGTTGAAAAGAAAGGATGATGTATTTATTGTTTTCAAGAAGTTTAGAGTTTTAGTATAAAAGAGCACTGGTAGGTCCATTAAATGTTTAAGAATTGATAATGGTGGTGAATTTTCGTCAATGGAGTTTGAGAACTATTGCAAGCAGTTTGGATTGATAGGCATAAAAACACTGCCTATAATCCTTAGAAAAATGGAGTTGTTGAACGCATGAACAAAACTCTTCTAGAGAGAGAAAGGAGTATGTTAAGTAACACCAACTTGCAGCAGGAACTGTGGGCAGAAGCAGTATCTACAACTTGTTATCTGGTGAATCAATCACTATCAACAGAAATAGAATGCAAGATTCCAGAAGAGGTATGGACATGTCACCCTTGCAATTATTCTAATCTTAAAGTTTTTGGTTATGAAGCCTATGCTCTAATTCTGAAACATCAACATTCTAAATTAGATCCTAAATAAAAAAGGATTATCTTTGTTGGATATCGTGACGGTATTAAGGGATACAGGTTGTGGGATCCCAGTGCCCACAAGATCACCATTAACAGAGATGTAATATTTGATGAATCATCTCTCATCAAATCAGATGTAGATGTTCAAATGAAACAGGAAGAAGTACCGAAATATCAACAGATTCAGTTTGAAACTCATTCAACTATAGATGAAAGTGAACATGAACAATTTTTTGAAGATGTTCATGAAAAGGTTCCTACAGAGGAAAATGTGGATGATGATGATAATCAACGGAATGTGGATGAACCACAAACTTCCATAAGGAGGTTTACGCAGGTCAAAATTCCTCCAAGAAGGTATCATGATTTTGTTTCATAAGTTTATTTAAGTACTAATGAAAAATGGGTTCATCGTTCATGTTATCAAGAAGCTGTGAAGGGTTCTAACAGTGAAAAATGGAAAGAAGCAATGAAGGATGAAATGAATGCATTAGAGAGGAATTCTACATGGGACTTGGTAAAACTTCCAAGAGATAGGAAAATTGTAGGTTGTAAGTGGGTCTACAAGCTGAAGAAGGGTGTTGATGATAAGGTAGAAAGCTACAAAGCGAGGTTGGTTGCGAAAGGATATTCTCAGAAAGAAGGTATTGAATTTCATGAGATTTTTTCACCACTTGTTAAGATTGTTTCAATTCGAGTTGTGTTAGCATTAGTTGTATTACTTGATTTGGAGTTGGAGCAGCTAAATGTTAAAACTGTTTTCTTACATGGACATTTGGATGAGGATATTTACATGGAACAACCTGAAGGGTTCATTCAGAATCACAACAACAAATTTGTTTGCAGGCTCAAGAAATCATTGTATGGTCTGAGGCAGTCACCCAGACAATGGTACAAGAAATTTGACTCTTTCATGGTGAGCCATAATTATACAAGGAGTGAGTATGATCATTGTGTTTACTTTAAAAATTTCAATAATGGCATATTCATTATCTTAGTGTTATATGTTGATGATATGATTTTAGCAAGCAAAATCATAACTGAGATCAACAGGTTAAAGGCTCAAATGGCTAGGACATTTGATATGAAATATCTAGGAGCAACAAAGCAGATTTTGGGCATGGAGATATTCAGAGACAGGAGGAATGGTAATCTTTGGTTTTCACAACATAAGTATGTCAAAAAAATACTTTTGAGATTTGGTATGAACAGTGTGAAACCAGTTGCAGTCCCTTTCGCTTCCCATTTTAAGCTTTCTTCAAGTTTATGTCTTAGTACAAAAGAAGAAAAGGAATATATGTCTCGAGTATCGTATGCTAATGCAATAGGAAGTTTAATGTATATGAGGGTTAGTACAAGACCAAGCATTTCACATGTAGTTGGGGTTGTTAGTAGATATATGGCAAATCTAGGTAAAGAGCACTGGACAACAGTGAAATGGGTGCTTCGGTATTTAAGGGGCACAAGTGATTATTGTATCACCTATAACAGTGGTTGTGAGTTAGTCTGTGGATATGTTGATTCTGGTTTTGCAGGTGATTTGGACAAGAGGAGGTAAACTTCAGGATATGTTTTTACTCTTGCGGGTGGAGCTATTAGTTGGATGTCAAAGCTATAGAACATCGTTTCTTTATCCACTACAAAAGCACAATACATAGTTGTTTCACATGCTTGCAAAGAGGCGGTTTGGTTAAAAGGTTTGTTTGGTGAGTTTGGAAGGATGCGGGACAAAGTAAAACTACTTTGTGATAGTCAAAGTGTTATTCCCTTGGCCAAGAATCCAACCTACCACGGTAAAACAAAACATATTCCTATTAAGTACCATTTTGTAAGACATGTCATCGATGAAGGTGGAGTTTCTCTTGAAAAAGTTCATACAAAACAAAACTGCATAGACATGTTCACAAAACTAGTGCTTTTAGAGAAGTTATGATGGTGCTTGGCTTCTATTCGCTTGCAGAAAAGGTGATAGAATAAAATAATGAGCAAAGTATCAGATAAATTTGTTGTCAAGGTGGATATTGTTGAAATGTGTGACAAAAGAACCCCTAAATTCGAGGAACAATCATCTACATTAACTCCTATTGTTAAGGATTCGGTTGTGTATGTGTCAAATCAGCCGGAGTATGCATAGGAGAGCATTTATTATTCAGTTAGTTAGTTGTTTGAGTTGAGTCTGTAAACCTAGGCGAATTATGTATTCCATGTATGTGAGAAGAGGGGTGTGTGAGTCAGAAAAACTGTTGAACCTCCATTTATGAACAAAAAGAATAATCGATACCATTGCTTGGTGGACATAGCCCAAATTTGGGCAAACCACGTAAAATCTTTGAGTCTCTTTTATAGATTTTCCATATGATATTCTGTTTTTGTATATTTGTTGTGTATTAGTTCATTTTGTGGCTGACAAGAAAAAGAATAAACTCTATATTATATTAATTTTTTTTTATGTTTTAAGCTATAAATTTTATATTAAACATTTAGTTTTAATAATATACTTATAATGAGTTCAACATGTCATTTACAAGAATAGAGCATGGATGGAGAAGATAAAACTCCATCACATAACCACAAAAACTAGACCCAATTGACATTATGTAAAAATAAGATATTCTTACATTTTTAATAATTATAAATATTTTCAAAGAAGTTATAAAACTTTTTTCTATTGTCATTGTGAAATTCCACCACCTAGAAAAAAACTCTATCAAACATCACTTTTATTACTAATTGTATTGATAATAGTATTTAAAGAATATTAATAACAAAAAGATTAATGTTGTATATAAATAAATATTTCAATATCCACCTTAAGACCCACACACATAGAACAATTGAAAATAGAAAATTTTTTATCCTTAAAACATTTTAATGATGTGCTACTTAATATAAAAGAGATATGTGGAGTGAACATGGCCCACACACATACATAAACTTCTAATTTATTTTGTGAGAGGAATAAGTCCTTTAAGCTAAAAACTCTTTTATATTGAAAAAAATTAGAAAAAAAAAATTATACTTCAAGAAATTTAATCCCTTAATTCTTCTTTACTATATTCCAAATTAAAATAATAATATAGAAATATTATTTATATTAAGATAATACAAATTATCTAATCAAACTAAACTGATTTATTAAATTACAAACTTTCTCATTTATCAAACCAATTTGATGTACTTTCCCTGGTTATATTAACTTGGCTGAAACTCTTTATCTCTTTCAGAGACAACTCTAAAAGGTCATAGTCATTTTCACTGTCTTCTAAACTTTCCACTTTTTCTGAGAATAAAACATTTATGGCACAATCTTTCACTTCAGTTTCTACATCTTATGAGAATATGACAATCTTGCACACTAGGAGTAAGGCATTACTGTACCAATGGTATGACTCTTACTCAGAAGCACAGATCAATATACAGTCACTGAATCCTCCATCAATACATAATGCAAGAGGCCACATCAACATCATTCAAAAGAATATTAAAATAACAATACATAATGCAAGAGGCCACATCAACATCATTCAAAAGAATATTAAAATAACAAGTCTGAGTGAAGAATAATAAAATAATTTGAAAGTCTTTCTTTCTTGCATTGACAACTTTATAAGGTATTTCTCAATATCTTTTACTTCAATAAACTTTCAACATTTTTATTTTGTGAGAACAAACTTTTAGGTTCTACCAAAGTGTTTGAAACTCTTTATTTCTTCCATAGAAAACTCTGAAAACTATTTGTCTATTTCATTATCTTTCACTTATAGATTTTCAACATTTAGTGAGAATAAGCATTCTTGCACAGTGAAACTTCACTCATAGACTTTCCACATGTTATGAGAATAAGGCAATCCTGCACACTCGGAATAAGACATTATGGTACCGATCGCATTGACCTTACTAAGTAGCAAAGGCCAATAAACAGTCACTGAATCCTCCATCAATAATCAATGCAATAGGAGACATCAACATCATATGCATGTATAAAAAACTAAAGTCCTGAGCTAAAAAATGAAAAGATGGGAACAAGTAATATATATCTATATCAGTGAAAAGATAGGAACAAGTAATATATATATCTATATCGGTGAGTAAGGAATAATCAGACAATCCACAACCAGAGAACGATACTTGGATTCAATCAAAAGTATTTCCCAGAACTGCCGAAATCTTCAAGGAGAACATATAAACTTCAATATATAAAAACTATAGTCCTGAACTAGAAAAGTAATATATATCTATATCAGAAAGTAAGGAACAATCAGACAATCCACAACCAGAGAACGATAAGGAACAATCAGACAATCCACAACCAGAGAACGATACTTGGATTCAATCACAAGTATTTCCCAGAACTGCCGAAATCTTCAAGGAGAACATATAAACTTCAATATATAAAAACTATAGTCCTGAACTAGAAAAGTAATATATATCTATATCAGAAAGTAAGGAACAATCAGACAATCCACAACCAGAGAACGATACTTGGATTCAATCACAAGTATTTCCCAGAACTGCCGAAATCTTCAAGGAGAACATATAAACTTCAATATATAAAAACTATAGTCCTGAACTAGAAAAGTAATATATATATATCTATATCAGAAAGTAAGGAACAATCAGACAATCCACAACCAGAGAACGATACTTGGATTCAATCACAAGTATTTCCCAGAACTGCCGAAATCTTCAAGGAGAACATATAAACTTCAATATATAAAAACTATAGTCCTGAACTAGAAAAGTAATATATATCTATATCAGAAAGTAAGGAACAATCAGACAATCCACAACCAGAGAACGATACTTGGATTCAATCACAAGTATTTCCCAGAACTGCCGATATCTTCAAGTACAACATATAAACTTCAAATAACACCACACACTTCTTTCGCAACGTAAACCATACTATTATGACTATCTGTTTTGGAGGTGAAGAGATCACACTATTCTTTTCTCACGAAACAGTCGGAGCAGCAGCCATATATTAAATATTGGCAGATTATACTGCGTAAGCTTATTAAGAGCGCTTTGAACTGGTTGGAGGCTGATGAGGTGGAGGAGTCTGAGTGGATGGAGATTTCGACGGAGGTGCCGGTGGCAACGCAGCAGGAGGAGGTGGAGAAGCGGACGTTGGATCGGCCGGATCCACTGGAGAATCCGGCGCATTGAAGGAGGTGGGCAATGCCTGTGAAGCTTGCCGACGGTGGTGGTGGCGGCGCTGATCAGACATTATGTGTGACGGTGGGTATAAATTTTTTCTATACCCAATGCTATTAACAGGTCGAGCGTTCGATTCCTGATACCGCCCTCGAACTCAACTTAAGAACCGATGGATATTCATACGAAGAATTACGATGGGCTAGGGTCGTGTATATAGGCAGTCGTGATGTGTTTAAAGTATATGGGGTCAAGCGAAAAGCTTGCAGGATTTGTCTTTTCTTCACTGTTGGGAGGTACTGGTATTTTATCGATGGGTGGGCACTCAGTGCCACATAAACCTTACCTCCTTGGATGGAGGGAATCGCGCCACGCGTGGAAGATGACGAAACGGTTTCCCTTGGATTGGCATGCTGCGGATGCGGAGGCCGGAGTAGGATAAAGTTTTGCAGTATTCTAAACGTTTTAACTTTAGCTGTTTTTTTAGTAATTTTTTTTTTTTTATTTGAACTGAAATGAATGGTTGGATCGTGCATTCAGAAAAGCAATTTAAACAACAAAAAATAATTATTTTGTTCAAATTTACATCTAGCCAAAAAACTCAAAAAGTAGAACATTCAGCCAATACCTAAAGTTTTTCTTTATAAATTTGATAAATCTTTAAAAGTTGTTATTAATATGGTATAAGTTGTGTTTTTAGTTAAAACTGTTTTTATTTTTGGTTAAGAGATAGTTTTCTTTGAAGGGAGGAAATAGGTTAACCGCTTAAGACCAAGATCCAGAGGCATCTGACAGGAGTGAAAGCCTATATCTTACTGACTATACTGACTACGAGGATTATTCCAAGTGACGTGGTTTTAGCTGATAACCGTCAATGATGACTATCATTATTAATATGGTATAAGTTGTGTTTTGTTTTTAGTTCGTCCTCTTGGAATATGATCTAACACTGTTTTTGTTTTTGGTTAAGAGATTGTTTTTTTTGGATTGAAGGAAACAGGTTAACGGCCTAAGACCAAGACCCAGAGACATCTGGCAGTAATGAAAGCTTATATCTTACTGACTATACTGACTACCAGGATTATTCCAAGTGAAATGGTCTGAAAACTGTTAGTAATGACTATCCCCACAGTCATTATTAATATGGTATAAGTTGTGTTTTGTTTTTAGTTAGTCGTCTTGGAATATGATCTAAAACTGTTTTTGTTTTTTGTTAAGAGATCATTTTCTTTGGACGAAAGGAAACAGGTTAACGGCCTAAAACCAAGACCCAAAAACATCTGGCAGGAGTGAAAACCTATATCTTACTGACTATCTAAATTATTCCAAGTAACGTGGTTTTAGCTGATCACTATCAGTAATAGCTATCCCCACGGCCAACCCATTGGTTGATAACAATCATAAATGATTATCCCCACAGCTATTAATAACTATCCCCACAACCAACCCATTGATTGATTACAGTTAGTAATGGCTATCCCCACAGCCATTAATAACTAATGGTTATCTCATTGGTGGTTGAAATATTGAATTATGATAGATTTTTCCAGTGTCATAAAATATTTTAAGTTTTTTTCTATGATCTCGTGACCCAATGGCAAATAGTGGGACTTCGTCCTTCCCAAGCAGGGTTTAAATCTTGTGTAGAAACATGAATAGCTTCGGCTGATCATACTGGATAGTATTGTTACGTAGAAAAAATATATAATTTCTTTGTTCTAATCTTGAATCGATCCAACATCCAAAAATTCGGATAAAATTTTATGGTAAAAATTAATTTGAACTTAATCCAGATTCCAGATTCTGAGGTCTAAAAAGAAGTTTAGTACATGGTTAAACAACTCGCCGGACGGCTCCAAATAGTTGTCCTTGATACAAGTTCGAGAGGGATTGATTCCCTTGCGTACATCCCGTGCACTGATGAATGGGAATACGAACCCTGCCACACTGGAGGGTGTGATGGCTTTGGCGTCTTGGAAGTCCTGTGCAAGGTAGCAGACAAGCTTTCTACGTTAAGCGTTGTGACGTTTTGGAATTTGTTCTATCACGTGGTCTGTGGTCTGTATTTCGCTGATCAGTGGAGCTGTAAGGGGATCTGTGTATTAGAAAAATCAAAATATCTAACTGTAGAATCTAGATATGAATTTAGCTCGGTTGTGGTTGAATGGCATGTCCCTGGCTCGTTGCCAACCTCAATTCTCGAGGGCATCTTTATCTTTTTCGAATGTTCTAACCAACTTGATTTTGGCAATTTGGCAACTTTCTTTGCATCGCCGTCTCCCACTAGCAGAGAATGATTTGCATAGCCGTCGCCCACTAGCACAAAACGATGAGAATAGCAACCCTAGTTAAGATAGAAATGGACCCTTTCATTCTATAAAAATGGACCCAATGAAGGTTCAAGGGAAGTTCATGAGAATAATCCATGGAATTGGACCCCTTGAAGGTATCAAGGGAAGTTCATGAGAATAACCATGGAATTGAATTCTGAAGGTAGAGCGAAAAGTTCATGAGAATAACCATGGAATTGAACTCTGAAGGTAGAGGGAAAGTTCATGAGAATAATTCATGGAATTGGACCCACTCTAGGTGTGACGAGTTCGTGGAATAATCCATGGAATTCAANGAATTCTGAAGGTAGAGCGAAAAGTTCATGAGAATAACCATGGAATTGAACTCTGAAGGTAGAGGGAAAGTTCATGAGAATAATTCATGGAATTGGACCCACTCTAGGTGTGACGAGTTCGTGGAATAATCCATGGAATTCAACCTTGGGTAAGGTCCCAATGCACTTGGTGAGACTTGAATTTTGGAGGTGTGACGAATTCATGGAATAATCCATGGAATTTAACCTTGGGTAAGGTCAGAGTAATGCATAGAATTGATGCTTTGGTAAAGTCACAATGAACTTGGTGACACTTGAATTTTGAAAGAGAGTGAAACTCTTTACTTTTATTGTTTATTGAAGTCATTCATAAAATTGATGCTTTGGTAGGGTCACAGTGAATTTGGTGACATTTGAATTTTGAAAGAGAGTGAAACTCCTTATTTTCATTGTCTATTGATCCATAGACATGCTAGTGTTAAAAGATAATAAGCCATTTAACCTTTAAGTCTCATATATTCAATCCTTATTTATAAATACTTCTTAATTATAAGTACTTCATAGTTATCTAAAAATATTAACTTGTAAGGCCCTAGTTTAAGAACATTTTGAAAAAGAGTGAAACTCCTTACTTCATTATCTATTGACCCATTGACACATATAAATGCTAGTGTTAAAAGAGAATAAGCCATTTAACCTCTGGGTCTCATATATTCAATCCTTATATATAAAATCCTTATTTATAAGTACTTCATAGTTACCTAAAGATATTAACTTATAAGTCCCTAGTTTAAGAAGAACGTGGGAGATTGAGTAATGGGTGATATTATATGTGTAGTTTTGGAATATATATCTTTTAAATCAATAATTATTAAATATTTATATTTTAAATAGATAGATGTATTTTATTAAATATTTATATTTTAAATAGATAGATATATTTTATTAAATTATTTAAAAAATTTAATGGTTATGTGTTAANTTTTGGAATATATATCTTTTAAATCAATAATTATTAAATATTTATATTTTAAATAGATAGATGTATTTTATTAAATATTTATATTTTAAATAGATAGATATATTTTATTAAATTATTTAAAAAATTTAATGGTTATGTGTTAATAAAGTTTATATTGTGTGTCATTTTATTAGAGATTAAAAAAGAAAAGAGTTATGGCATCTATAACTAGTGGTGTAAATAGTGAGTTAATAAGTGGACAAACTCAACCTTTCCAACAAGTTCATTTTTTCCTATGAAGGTAAAATTTCACCATGATAGCTCATTTTTTGAAATTTCAACAATCTGGGTCATCTTAAAATGGGTCAAAACTCCTAATGAAAAAGTTCCATGGTTGAAGTTCTCATCAATCAAGGGGGGATATGACTTCCAAAAAATATATTTTGAAATTTGAGAGAGAATTTCTATTCGAAAAGGAATGGTTTTGTCTACTTATTAACTTACTCCATGGTGCAATGGCGGGGTCCAGATTATGAATTTTCTCTTCTCAACTAGGTTTGATCCCCTTTACTCTACATCAAGAGCTAGCTAACCTGTTGAATTTACTCTTGACTATTTTATTCTTGTCTACATCTGCAAAATTTCTCCACCAACTTTGTTGTATTTCCATGGTTGAAGTTCCCATCAATCAAGGGGGGATACGACTTTCAAAAAAATCTTGCTAGATTTGAGGGAGAAATTGTATTGGAAAGGGAGTGGTTTTATCTACTTATTAACTTAATCCATAGTGCAATGGCAAGGTGCAGATTATGGAGTTGCTTTTCTCAACTAGGTATGATCACCTTCACTCTAAATCAAGAGCTAGCTACTATGCAGACTTTACTCAACCATTTGCTTCTTGTTTGCATCTAAAAAAAATCTTAACCAACATTGTTGTATCTCTCACTAGAACCTTAACCCAATCCTTGGTATGCAAATTCCAACATTCCTTGATTCTTAAGTATGTTGCGCAATGTAGGAGAAAGCGTTGCTCGGTTTATACCTCCCTCTTTTTACATACTTAGCATAACCTTTCCTCCCATGACTCATTGGGTTGTTTCCATCCCCATATTCCACATGTCACCCTATTAGTGGTACCCTTGGTTGGGCAACTAGTTGTTTTTCACACCATAGGTAGTTAAGTTTCGAGTAGTTTTGCACTTTGATCTCTTATTATATGTTGAAGTTGTGTAAGTATCACCGTTGGTTTATTTTGGCAGTTTTTCTCCACTTCTCAACCTATAACACCTCTCAATGCACTTTTATTTGTTAGAAATCTTTTTTCTTTTTTATCTCACTCTTGAAACCATTTTTTACACTAGCAGATCCATGTTTTCTGCTTTCTTTTTAGATTGTCTTGCTTGATTTTAACTAGAATCCTATCATTGTTCATGGTTTCCATTTTCTATCCATATAGAATCAATTTTTATCAATGCTTCAAATTATATTTGTCCTTATCCCATTTAAGCTAGGAGTATTACTTTTTCACTCTTTGAAAATTTATTATTAGGTGTTTTTTCATTCACTCAACTTGATTCCATTTATTTTTGGATATACTTTCTCATACTTCAAATCCATAATGGAGTATAGGGTTTATGAACATTTGAATAGGGAGTGAAGCATTTCCATGTCCCAAAACTTTGTTCTCTTGGATATATTTTGTAGTAGAAAGAATTATTTCTACACTCTGTAAGGTAGCTAGAGAGGTAGTGGGGAGGCCCAAAGGGCCCATAGTGACAATAGTGGAGGCCATTCAATGTAAGGTGGACTAGGTCCATTATATTATTAAATAAGGCCCACTATTGTAGTTTGATATAATAAATGGGTAATTAGATATACTAAATGTAAGAGGACTTCTTAGAAGGTTCTACTTCTAGAACCTCTAGAATGTTCTTAGGTGATGGTAACACTATATAAAGGGGTTCAAGCAATGTAATGGGACATGAAGAGAGTATTGTATTTGGAGTGGTAGCTCAATAGGAGGATGCCCCCTTGAAGAGACAAGTGAACAGGAGAGGATCTCTTCCATAATAGGATCCATTGTATGGTGTTGTCCTACCTCAAGAGTTTGGTAATAATATAGTGTGGTTTCTTCTATCTTTCTCTGTAAATCTATTGTGTATTTAGTATTTGTGATGATTATATTTGTAGATCAATTCAGGTTCTTAACAAATGTAAGGTAGCTAGAGAGGTAGTGGGGAGGCCCATAGGCCCCATAGTGATAATAGTGGAGGCCATTCAATGTAAGGTGGACTAGGTCCACTATATTATTAAATAAGACCCACTATGGTAGTTGGATATAATAAATGGGTAGTTAGATCTAATAAATGTAAGAGGACTTCTTAGAAGGTTCTACTTCTAGAAGATTCCTCCTCTAGAATGTTCTCAGGTGATGGTAGCACTACATAAAGGGGTTCAAACAATGTAATGGGACATGAAGAGATTATTGTATTTGGAGCAATGGCTCAATAGGAGAATGCCCCCTCAAAGAGGCAATTGAACAGGAGAAGATCCCTTCTTTTAGTGTCAAAAGTAACTCCTGGATTGCAGCAGGAGAATAGCCCGACGCCCATCAGTTTATGTCATGATTTGTTTATGAAAGGAGTGATCGAATGGAAGTTGACTCAAAACAATATTGTTCCAACTCAGAAACTAGGCCAGGCATGCATGGGCAAGTGAGGTCTTAGATCAACTTCAAACAATGAGTTGTAATAAGGGTGAGTAGGGGGGAAGACCTGTATAAGAAGAGTGTGAAGGTCTGTTATAAACAACAGGTTTCTAACAGACTATAGGAGAAAGCATTTAAATGTAAGATCTTCTTACATTCAAACACAAAAAAACAGAGAATACAATAATGCAACAATAAATCATTTATCATAACATAACTGCAATAATTCGTGCGAATCAGTCGGTCACGAACTCTCTTAGTATCAGATGAAAACTTAGATGGAGTAAGAAGGACTATCTATCATAAAACAAGAAATCTCACATACAGATGCATAACCAAAGAGCTAGAAGGTCTGTTAAAAATTTACAGTTGGGAGCTTCGCTCTACCATCGATCCTTACAAAAATGGTGAAAACGCCTACATATACTCAAAACAAAAACAACAGCAAAAACAAGACGCTGCATTAAAAACATTGCGTCTGCATGTCTTCTGACAGTCTGCGCATGCAGACTCTGGTCGATCGTGCACCCAAGACAGACGTTATCAGATTTCGGACTGTCCTGCTGCAGATGAATTGACCAGCTTTAGTCCTTTGTTGGAATTTATTTTTATGGTGGAGATGATGCTCAACCACCAACAACAACCACAATAACTGCTTTCTTGGGACTAGGGATAGCCTCGGTCAACCCTACCTTCTGGGACATGGAGGTCTCCTAATGGTGCCACCTGGATCAGCCGAACGATCTTTCTTTGGACACTACTTCGCTGGACTTCTGCGAGGGATCCCTATGGAGGATGTGGACGAGGGTGTGATAGGGGTTAAAGGCATGAACACTGTGGAGGTGATGGAGGAGAAATGGGAGTTGTGACATCAGCTGAGGAATGCCACGCGGTCTGAATAAGACAGAGGAGGAAGGAGCATGGAGTGTGGGAGTACAGGCGGAGGTGACTGGGAATTAGAGGGACACATGGCATGAGACGAGAGGACGACGAGTTGGGGAGGTGCCATGTGGATGGAGAGAGGGAAGTTGGGAGAAGAAGGGAAGAACACCTGGGATGATGTGTCAGGCGAAAATGAGAAAAAGGAAAAAGGGGACCGTGAGGGTGAATGGATAGGTGACAGGGAGAGAGGGGGACACATGGAAACTGGTAGGAGGACGATAAACTGAGGGGGGGCCATGCTATGAGGTGAAGTGGAAGATAGGAAGCAAGGGAGAGGTGGCTCGAGAGGTGACACGGTGGGGGAAGGCCCCACATTGATTAAAAGAAAAGCGTCTGAGAAGGGTGGGATCGCCTGTGCGTCGTTGATCCAGGCGCTTTGATCTCAGCCGCTGGGAAGATGCGTGCCTAATTTTGGNGGTGCACGCTCGATTCCGAACCCCCCCCCACCCTCCGCTTAAAGGTAGAAAGGCGAGGGGGCTCCAGAATCAGATCCTGACCATAGATCTAGGCGCGTAGATCCTCGCCGCCCAGAGATGCTTGTCGGTTAACCACAGGCACATTTGCGTCCCGAACTTAGGTAAGTGGGTTTTCACCCGCTCCTTTGCCTTTTTCTCTCCCTTTACAAGAAATGTCGCTAACATTAGGCTCCATGGGGGATAGAGTCATCCCTATGATGCTCTAAGAAATCATTCCGCAGCTTCAGTGCCTTGTTGTTGGGCTATGGAGTCAAGCTCAAAACATCCCGCTGCTGAAAATACAGGCCGAAAAATAAAAGCAACAAAATAAAGATACATGCTCAAAGGAGTTTATTTATATACAATCCTAAACTAATAAAACACTTTACATGGGGCTAGGTGAAAGAAGACTTCCACCATAGCCAATCAAGTAACTTCCTGAAGGGAAGCTCTTTCTTTCTGTCGATGATCACCAGCAGATGGTGTAACCGTGA
>SNQJ01S0026583.1:61914-99161 GCA_010110895.2 Picea sitchensis
GGGGTCTCCACTACTTGTATGGTGAATTGTGCAATAATGCATGAATGGTGTTTCTTCAATAACTTCTTCATGTGATGAGAGGTGATAATTTCAAGGGAATTATATGTAATCCCTTTGAGGGTATTTTTATGCCCTTCCTCAATGAAGCTCATGTATAAATACTTGAAATCCATGGTAGGTTCCAAAGTGTATAACCATTCCTCCCTAAGAACTAAAGCACAACCACCCATTTCAATCGAAAACATGTGCCTTTTGAGGAGTTTCACATTTTCACATTGGCCACAACATTTCTCCATACCACCATTAGCTATCTTAATTTGAAAATTGGGTATAAGATGGACTTAACAATGGGTTTCTTGTGTCACTCTGTTATGAATAAAAATGTGGGTGCAACTTATATCAATCAATACAATCAATTTTCGGTGCTTGATGTAACCAATCAACTTCAATGTTTGGGTCGTTGAAAAATGATAAGACATGGAGTTAAATTTGGGGTTCCTTGCAAGGTTTTTTCCTCTTATTCGAGAGGTTTGACATTATAAAAATATGGTTTGGGAGTGTCTTTAGTTGATATTTATTCTAAGTGTTCTTATGGGGATACATCCATTTGAAATAATTTATGTTCTTTAAATTTGTTCCCTTTGAAATATTGTTGATCCCAATTATAGCAAAGTCAAAGGAAATTCCATTCTACCATATTTTCCTAAGTTAATTTATAGATTCTCACTAGTTGAGAGTTGGATAGTTATGGGGTAGTTGCAATAGAGGGCCTAGTGCGAGTAGTGAACAAAGGTCTCTTGGTTTGGGAATTGATCACCATATTAACTTGTTTATCTCTTTCACATGATTCCAATATTGTTTTTGCATGTTGCATAATGATGTGTTCTCTAATTTCCATCTTGAGACCACTAATGAAACATTCTTTAAAAGGGGAATCATATAGGCCTTTTGTGTGAATTTTGAATTGCTCAAAGGTGGAAATATAGTCAATAATTATGTTTGTTTAGTGTAATTTTGTCAATTGTCCCAAATAGTGACTGTCACATTCAAAATGAGCTTAAAGTAATTTCACAAACTGGGTTCAAGAAATGTAGCCTTTGTAAGTTTTCTTATACCATTGCCAATTCTCTAAAACTATAAGACCCTCACTTTTAGTTTCTACAACAGGGAAAATTTTAGGGGAGTTTTCCATGTTTTTCTCCAAAAATAGATTCACCCATTTCCATTTTTTTCTAAATTGATTCACCCATATTTTATAAGATAAATGTATTTTACTCTAAAAATCACCAAATTTTCCTAGAAACTATATAAAATCCTTAGAAATTTTAATATTTTTACAAAAATATTGCCAAACATTTTATGGTTGGAATTTTAAGAACCAGTAAGATTTGCCAAGGTTTCTACACTTTAAGGGAAGTATGGATCCTTAAACTTTTCCTTTCTCTATAGGCCATCATTAATTCCATGGAGAGATAAACAATTTTCAATTTGGTTAACCCAACACAAGGGATCATAACCATCAAATTTGTTTGGTGTCTACCTTGGGAAAGCAATGCCAAGCATTTTGATCTTAAAATCGTGGGTGGGGGCTATCTTCATGTGACTATATTGTACTTTGTTTCTAGGGATTTCTGCTTGGTTGGATTGATATTTGGATCTAGTATTGGGATACCCAAGTGGATACACATCAATTCTGATAGTTGACCTTGAGTTTCCATATTCTTGGATAGATTTTTGACTGAAGTATCAATTCTAGAAGCCCGTCGAGTTGTTGGTACTTGGATTTGAATTGTTGGTTCTTGGTCGGTAGGTCTTGGTTTTGGTTCTCCATGTTTTATATTTTATGAGTATGGAACATGGTACTACCTAATATTGAATCAAATCATTATTTCTAACTCATCTCACTACAATTGGTAGCTTGCAAGGAGTCTTTTCAAATATACCATGAACACCTTTTTGTCGAGTCCACACAAAAAGGGTTATTGGAGAGGTAGATCCATGAAACCAATAGGACTCAAGGAATATTTTGAGATAGGTCTCCCACAATTGTGTTATTAGAACCCATACTTTTTTTTGGTTTATATTAGTGGGAGTATTATTGTCTGCTAAATATTACTAAATTGAAAGAATTTTCAAATTCCTTCTAGATGCAAAGATGTAGAAATTTTGTTGGTCGAATATAGAGGCTATATTTTGTAGGGTTCTACTAACAGAGGAGTGTCAATTGCTATATCTCTTTAATACATGGAAAGGTTTCCAACAATAGTACTGGCCTCAATTTTTCATCACACCAATATTTGTCCCCTATCTCTCAATGAGGGACCAAATGCTAGGGCATAGTCTACAGGATACACCTTCATATGCCAATATAATCCTTTCATCTAGTTCTCTGGAAAAGGGAGGGTACGCTTAGTATTTCCTAAGCCAAGTTCCCTGGCATATTAATTGAGTACAACATATTTAATAGATGAATCTCATATTGGATCTATCACAAAGAAAGTGGTGCATGGAACAATATTTGTTATGGAGTTAGAATAGAATTAAGGTGTTGGTTTTCAATTTGGAGTAAATTCAAAGGCATGAAAAATAGTAGGGGGGGGGTTGATAGGATTTCATCCATAGGAACTATTTTATAAATCTTAGACACCAAGATCTAGTTAAAATAGCAATATGATAAATTTGAAGAAGGTATTGTTAAACAAAAATAATTTATTACAAACTTCAATCACTATAAGGTATGCAATTTTGAAATTCAATGAACTCAATTTATTTTATGTATGTAATTTATTTATTTTGATTAATTGTAGTTAAAGAAATATTGGTTTTTTACATATATTTTTGAGAGAGGATGACTTGGGAATTAAAATTATCCCAATGCATACTACTATTTATCAACCCATAATGACCCCCATCTCCTTCAATCACAACCCTTCCATTGTTTCCCTCATAAAAAATTAACTCTCCATTATTTGCCACACCACCCTTTTATGTTTCTTGTGGCACTAATATTGTTCTTACCTCTACTCTTGATCCTAATGAAACCACTCCACATACCCATGCATATAGTGACCTACATACTAATAGTCCCACTTCTAATATTGTTCTTGATCCCTTGCTAGTCATAATTTTCAATAGTAATGGGGAGATTCCTATCACTTTACACATCGACAACAAAATTGTCCCACTAAATGGGTTTAAATTCTTGGTTGTTACTAATATATTAATTATTTTGATTTGATACNCTTTATATCAATTTTAACCACAATATATAATCTTTAACTTTATCAACACTATATCATCAATGTATCATCAATATATCATGATCATATAAACATAAGAAACATCACATCAAGTAAACAGTACACTAGAATTTACATGGAAACCCAAATGGGAGAAAACCGTAGAATGTTTTCTTATATATCAAAGAATACATCATTGGAAGCACCAAGTTCCCAATTCTCTAGTTGCAACTAGAAGGAGGATATGACCCCCTATTTACAAGCTCCAACCTGAAGGAAGATCCAAATCCTTATGTTCTTTGGCACCAACCGAAAAGAGGCTACAACCTCCTTTCCTTTCCCCGTCCTAGCACCCTGAAATATAAGTGTAGACCAATTGTCACTACCAAAATCACTGCCACTTTGATTGTCACTGTTACTGCCACTGCCACTTTTAACCCATCACATCAACTTGTCACTGACCAACCTATCACTACCATAATCACTGCCACTATCAACTCGTCATTGTCATTGATACTGAACCAGATCCTCTCACATGGATCATATACCAAGGATACCTCTCAAATAGATGTCCAACATCACAACCACATGTCTTGGATAAGAATGCATCAAACCATCAACATGTACCCTACCAAGCATCAACCATGTACCACAACCTATACAACAACACGTGCATCAACCATGTACCACAACCTATACAACAACACGTGCATCAACCATTGTTGGTTACTTCTCTCTTGCTACCATTCTTGGGTTGACCTAGGTTCAGATCTACTATGGTTTCCAACAAAACCCTCTAAAACTATCACCCCCCTTGGAAAACCAGAAGGTGACGCAATACATGGGGTGCACTGCGTAGTCTCACCCAAGATAGCTCTGTGGGTGGCTGCAATGCTCAGGCACTTGCAGCATGGGAATGCGTGAGGATATGGAATTGAACCTTGTGATATTTATTTATTTACTATAACATCCATTTATGCTAAGTACTCTCTCATTATTGTTCATGCATGTAAAATAATCATATCTATCTATTTCATCAAACATTCATCTAATATCTAATCATTAACATAAAATATACAACAATGAATCATTCACATAACACATAGACTATCGTGGTTCACCCCCTCCTGGGCTACATCCACAAAGATCTAGCTCTTGGGATCTTTTAATATTGTTTTGTCATCTATGGAGTCACGCGCATTACAATTCTCCCTAAGTTGGATCAATATATTTAATGAGATAGACTAGATCACACCACGCTCCTCAGCCTGTGATCTAACCCTCAAGATCTACCTTATTTTCTTTCTTCATCTCAATAGCTTACAAAACAACCTTGGATTTTACAGTCATTATGGAATTATGGAATTACAATGACACCAAACCCTATTTCACTCTTCGAACCAACCACCACCAACAACCCTAACAACAACCACCCCCTGACCTAGACCTACTAGGTACCTCTTTATACTTATCTTTGGCTTATCAGCCATTACATCCTCTTACCAAAACCATAACTCTTGCATGGTTCGGTCTTCTTGCATGCGCACCTCACATGCTTTCCTCTTTTTCACGCGCTTTCCTCTACACATGTTTCTTTTCCTACCAATTGTATTTTCCTTATTTACGTTTCATTCTCCAAAATTAGCCTTTTCCCCAAAATGGGCCTACGTCCAACAAGCCCCCAACACTGACATTGTGACTTGTCCCGAGTCACTGCCTCACTCCAAAATCTGTCATTGCTTGCACGGGCGCGTCATACATTTCAATTATTATTTGGAACTGTGCCTGAGCCTGAATTCTCATTTCAACCATGTTTTCCACCATTTTCGTGGTAACTGGGTGTTGTAGTAAGTCTCCCCCTTCCAATACTATCCGCTCTATGTTAATCTTTGTTGTGTTGATCTCGATGACCATTTGCTCTGCATTTTCTTGCAGGGGTTCCAACTGAGCCTATCGTGCCATCTTCTGCACTTGTACTACCTTATCCTCATCTTGTAAATTCTTCATTTCCATGATCGTGTTGATTTTCTCTAGTAGTGACATCATCCTCTATCATTGTTTGGCATATGCCATTGCTCCATGTAGTTTTTCATCCTTCCCTTGCAGCTCTTGTAAGATCCCATCCTCTAAAATTTGTTTCCATAGATGGGTGCTCTTCTCCAACATCTTTGTCATTCTGTGTATGTTTTGTGCGATGTTCTCTGTAGAAGTTGTCACATCTTGCTCTCTTTGCACTCTAACTTCTGGAGGAGTCATAGGAACTATGCACACCTCCAGTTCTTTGATATGTTCTTTATATGATTGCAGAGTCTGTGTTATCTTTATGATTTTCTCTTGCGATGAGGCTTCTTGTACTCCTTCATTGTCTCATATGGATTGAAATACTGCTTGAATTTGGTTCTCCATCTCGTCCACCTTTTGTTGTGCCATATATTTCTCCTACCCTTCCTGGCTAAGTGCCTCCTTCAGTGAGGTGTTGTCTTCCCGTGCCAATTGTAAGTTCGTCGCATCAGACCTTACTCTGGATGGAATCTCCTGCACAATGATCACTTGTAATTTATACAACACTTTAGTTGGAACCTTAGGCAACACCAAGTCCAACATATCAATGTCTTTGGGCCTCCTTGTTATCTCCTCATCCATAAAAAACATATTAGGAGTGATGATAAAATGTATGCTTCCCTACGCCGTGATATGCATTGTCTCTCCAATCGGTGCCCCTTCTTTAGCTAGCATTTTTGTCTTTTGTTGTTGTTGTTCTGTCCTGATCCTCAACTACTCCAGTGCAGTTTCTGCTTCTTGTATTTGCTCCAAAATTGAATCCCTGTGATTTTCGGCATTCTCCCACAAC
The DNA here is from genome assembly GCA_010110895.2 of Picea sitchensis. Classification (NCBI taxonomy): domain Eukaryota; kingdom Viridiplantae; phylum Streptophyta; class Pinopsida; order Pinales; family Pinaceae; genus Picea; species Picea sitchensis. Next base: position 68,005 of record SNQJ01S0026583.1, read on the forward strand.
TCTGATAGTCGATCTTCTATTTGCATGGCTATCATCTCCACATCATCTATCGTTAATGATGATTCCATTGGTTTCTTGTGGGGCTTAGCCTTATTTCTAGAGCCACTTGTTTGCTCCCCTGTTCTCTTCCTTTGGGGGTCTGATGGCTCGGATGCTTCTGGAATCTTTGTATCCATGCCTATATCCTTCCCTTCTCCTTCTTCCATGGACATTTCTTGTGCCTACATTTTCATTTCTTCTGCGCTCACTTGTCCTGTCGGTCCTCTTGGTGCATTCTCTATGTCTGGTGGACCCTATGTAGGACTACACTGTGACTTATTTTGTTTCCTGCTTTTCTTTTGAATTGGGTTGCTTGCCCCCACTGTACCTATTGTTGTATTCTTTTTGCGGCTAGTACCATTCCTTCATGTCTGTTGCGCGGGGAATGTTCTACCTTGCATCTTGGTTTTTACTGTTGTCATTTTTCTTAGAATCTATGGTACTTTCCACTCCTCAGGCCACTCGGACCTCCATGTGGATGTTCGGCATCGTCACACAGTACTTCAGCTGCAACCACTCCTTGGTTGGATCCTTCTTTTCTTATAGCCACATACTATGGCGATGCTTGGAAGTTCACTATTTGTATAAACTCGTGGACAGTTTCTTTGGGAATCCTCCACATATATGCTAATGTATTTTGGATCTCTGTTAGGTATAGCATGAACATGTCATTGTTAATTTTCTTCTTCTTAGGATATGTTGCACTGCGCCAAATTTTCCTATCATTGGCAGGAACAGAATGTATGTGGTTTCTTGCCATCCCATGAGTGCAATGAGGATGATTAACCAAGAATAGTGGAACTCAAATCCCCATTCTTGTGCATCCTTGTAGTCCTCTTGAAATGAATTTAGTAGATATGGGGCCCAACCCATCAATCTCCCCTTCGCGCACTGTGTTGTAGTTGCTACTACTCCTGCAGGTATTTCCTCTTTCCTGCACTTGTGCATTAACTTGCAACCTAGAAGTCGTGTTGCAAATCATGTCATGGGATCATTGATGTCGTTGATCCTGATTCCCATGTTACCCCTTTCTGCACCATATTTATCTTTGATTTTTTCTGAAATGGCTTTCACCTTAGTTTTATCTTCCAATTATTGTTGTGGCTTCTCTCCATCCGTGGGTAGCCCCGTGATTGTTGCAATGAGATCAACATTAATAGGTATTGGCCTATCCATAAATAAGATTCCTTCATGCATCCGTGCTAACAGCTGCTTTACACATCCATTGATTTGTTTACCATGCCCAAAGTGTGGTATATCCAATAAGTTCATTATGTTTGTATTGTATAGCCCCATGATCCACTGTGCAGGCTCCAACATTGGCGCACCTAATGGGCCTTCTCCTCTGCACTCCAGGTAACTTTGTGTGCTAAGTCCAGGAACTTTATTGTGTCAGACACATCAAGGTCGGAGTATTTAAGGGCATCTACTCCTCCCACCATGTCATCGTAGACCTTCACACCTTTGGGAATTTTTTGAATCCCTATGGCCAATTATGCATGTACGCATTGTATTCCCTATGCACTACTCTTTGCTCGCACCTTCTTCTTCCCTTATGGGGATGATACCCCACCCTCTAGTACCATCTCTTTCTTTGTTTCATGCTTTGGTTCCGGCTGTAGGCTCTGCTGTGTGAACTATGTGGTTTGTTCTCCCTGTTTTGTCCCTTTCCCCCTAGATGCGTCAAATTACGTTCTTTCGGCGTCCTCTTCCAGCTACTCGACCTCTTGTGTGGGGTTTTGATCCTCCTCTACATGCATCGTGGTCTGCTCATACTATGGTATGTGTATTTTTTCCGCATCCATGACTGTTGACATCTTGTGTGTTCTGGTTTGTGGCACCCAGGTACTACTCCATGTGCTTCGTCCGATTCTTCTCGGCGCTCCAACTCTCAGTGGTGACATTTTGATGAAATTTGGACTACAAACTTTTAAATTGCCAGGTTCTATCCCAAATTCTCCCTCTCTTGCTCTACCACTCGACTCTATGTTCTACTCTTTAGAAAATAATACACTGAGTTGTTTCCCCCCTTTTTGTGACTTTATAGTGGAACAAAGAAGTGACAGTTGTGCCACACTAACTATTGTCACGTTTTCACTTTTTGTTGTGTTTCCTGCATGCTATGCCTTTCTACCCATTAACTTCTCTCCTGCGTGTAGTGTTTTCAATCACTGGTTTTCTTTTAATGCACGATATATTATACTAGTTCTTTTCTATCAAAACCTTCCTTGCCCGCCGATCTGTTTCTAGTTTTATCCCCCTTTTTACTTTTTATGGATTTTCTTCTTTTTCTCCTTTTTTTTCTTAATTTTTCTCACTTTATCTCTCTTAACTTCTACTATAATACACTATGTACATATTTTCTTACTGCGTTGTAACTTTCTAAGTACTAAGAGGTCGACTATCCTTGTACAACTTCAGTCAACTCCCATTAATCATTCCTTTTAGTTCTGTGCCTCCCAGATATTTCAACTGTACAGATCCCCCATTTGTGACAGTCTTCACTTTGTATGGTCCCAAGCAATGCATTTGGAATTTCCCTAGATGCTGAAGAAATTTACTGTCATATACCAAGACTAGGTCTCCCTCCTTGAAACGCTTCCTCTTGATATGCTTGTCGTGCCAAGATTTATCTCTTGATTTCTATAATTCTTGGTGAAATCCTTCTAGAATCCCATATTCTTCCATCTCCATCAGCTGACCCATCCTTTCTTTTAATGCACCTCGTTCTATCATGTTGGTCATTGATACGACGTGCAGACTGGGTACCATAAATTATAATGGCACCACTGACTATTCTTGTCCATATACTAACCTGAATGATGTTTGTCTTGTCAATTTTTTTCATGTAGTCCCATATTCCCACAATACTGCTGGTATCTTCAAGTCCTAATCGTCCGTATTAACATTGCATATCTTTGTCATGGAATTCTCTAGGATCTTATTAAAGTCTTCCATTGTTCTATTTGCTTGAGGGTGATATGGTGTACTCTTTTGATGGTAGACCTAAAAATCCTCGGTCATAGCCTTGATAATATCATTGATAAAGTGAGTACCTTGGTCACTCATCAAAATCTATGGGCATCCAAATCTAGTGATCACTTGCTCAAACAGGAAATGTGTTGTGTCTCTGCGCTGCAATCTTTTATTGGTGGTTCTTCTTCCCATATTGTTAAGTATCTTGTTGCAGTAATGATACCCCTTTCTCCTGACATTTTCATTGGTGGGTTAATTAGTCCCACAAATTCTATTGCACATTTGTTGAATACTTACAAGGTTACTTGTGGCCTTAGTGGCATCCCATCCCTTCTATTAGGTTTACCAACCCTCTAACATACATCACATCGCTAGAAATAATCCTTAGCATCTTTGTGAATGGTCGTCCACCATAGTACTATGCACAATACCTTTTGTGTGGTATATTTTTCTGCATAATGTCCTCCATCTATTCCCTCATGAGCCTCTACAAAAATTCTAGGTTTTTCATGTTCTAGGACACATCTTCTTAGAATGTTGTCTGTGCCCATCTTGTATAAGTTTCCCGCAATAAATTGATAATTTACAACTCTGACTACCAGATTTTTCTTCTGCACAATGTTAAAATCTTGTGGCCCAGTCCCTGTACTCAAGTATTCAATGATGTCAACAAAATATTCATCAGATACTTGGATTGAAAATAGCTTCCCATCAGGGAAGTTGTCCTCTAAATTTGTAGGTTCCTCACCATTGGTGATTCTTGATAGGTGATTAGGTTCTTCATTCAACTTCCATGTTTTGAATATCACTTCAAAATCAAATTCCTAAAACAACAGTAAGCATCTACAGATCCTCCCCCCCAACACTTTCTTGTTGACTAGGTATTTAAGGGTTGAGTGGTCTGTATAAAATTTAAAGTTTTTTCCAAGTAAATAATGTTTGAACTTATGAAGTTCATATACCATTGCTAAGCCTTCTTTTTCTGTAGTATTGTAATTCTTCTCTAACTCTGAAAATTTTCTCCTTGCAAATGCTATAGAATGGTCCAATTCCCCTTCTCTTGATTGTGCCAGAATAGCTCCAAGTTCTATGGTTGATGCATCCACATGCACATTAAATATGTTTTCCCAATCTGGGAATACTTGGATAGGTGTTGTTACCATATTTTCTTTTAAGGTGTCTAAACCTTGTTGACAATCCTCATTCATTTGGAATTTAGTATCCTTCTTTAATAGTTTCTCCATTGGCGCAGTGATATGCACAGACCCTTTTATAAATTTTTTGTAGTAGACTGTATGTCCCAATGTTTCTCTTAACTGGAACACTGATTTTGGTGGTGGTAAATTAACAATAACTACAATCTTAGCATGATCCACCAATATCTCTTGTTTATAGACTATATGTCCCAACAGTATTCCAAAATGTGTCCCAAAAATACACTTCTTAATATTCAATGATATCTGACACTACCTGCATGTTTCCAACATCATTCTTAACACCTCTACATGATCTTTTAAAAAACTATGGAATGTCCAATCATCGAGATACACTTCCAAAAATGGATGTATGAACTCCTTGAAAGCAGCTATTACTACCCTTGAAAATATAGCTGGTGCATTCTTCATCCCAAAAGGCATGACTATATACTGGTAGGAGCCCCATTCGATGGAATAAGTAGTCTTGTACCTATCTTTCAGAGCTATCTTGATTTGATGATAATCTGAGAATCCATCTGTAAATAAGTATGTTTCCTGACCTCCCACATTCTTTAATACCTCATTTGTGAAATGGGTGGGAAAAGGGTCATGTAGGAAAGAAACATTCAGTTTCCTCAGATCCACACAAATCCTTATCCCTCCTTGTTTATTTTCTTGCACCACCATAGGGCTTATCCATTCTGATTCTTCTACGGGTTCTATGATACCAGATTCCAACATTTTGTCGATTTCTACTTTCACTTTTTGCTTATATATTGGATTTATTCTATAAGGTCATTGTATGATAGATCTAGCCTCAGGTTTGAGAGGTATCTTCATCTCTCCCAGCTCTCTTGATATGATTTTCATCTCTTTAAAGGTTGTTGGGAACAAGTAGTTGTACTTACGCAGTAACTGTGTTATTCTTTCTACTGTTTTCTCATCCCAGTGGTCTCCAATGATGACCATTTTAGGATTCTCAACTGTCCCAATGTTGATTTTATTCACCTTGATTGGTGCAACAAACACTTCTGATTCCGGGGATGGGCCTTCCATCTCTCTTTATCCTTCAATTTATGTAATTTGGATATTGTGTGGGTCATCTTCATCTGGTGCTTCTTCCTACACATGATAGCATGACAATAGTTCTTTCATTGTCTGTCTATTCTGTTGTTGGTATTTTGTTATGAGTTCCACCTCTAGTTCATGGATGAATATTACCCCTCTTATCTACTTTAATGCTAAATCCATGTTTGGGTTCTCACGTTCAAATGACAAATTTACCAAAAACTTCTTCTGCAATTTTTTCTATTTTGCAGTGCCTCTACAGAGTTACTGGTCTATATACCAGTTTTCTGGAATTCCTTCTAGTGTATGAATAAAGTGACCAGTCCATTATTCTAGTGGTTTCATCATCCATAGTGTTCTTCACTTCTCCAAATGTTCCACTGGTAACCCCTTTCCATTCTATCTCTGTGTCATTTTTCTCTTCTTCTCTACACCGAATCTGATGTGCAGTAGTCATCTACATTGATACCAGTCCTTAAAGATTTCCTTGTGTGCACCTCACCATCTTCCAGGTGTTTCTTTGAGTGTTATGTTCAAGGATAATAACCTCTGATTTTATAACACCTCATCTTTGTATCTTGTTAGGAATTATTCTAAATCATTGATTCCATGGAAACTGGGAGGTTCTCTGATTTCTGTACCCACCCATCTTAGTGCGCGTTCTATTCTTGCACACCTTCTTGTGGGCACTTCATGTAATCTCTGTTGCCAATTCTCCATCATTGTATCTGAGTTTGAAACACATGATGTGATTCTTCTCCAGCTGAGTACTCCATCTATAGTTTGGTTAACATAATATTCTATGCGTGCAGTGGTTCTGTACAATTGGTTTATCTCTTCCAAATCCAAACAAGTTGGTTCTACAAACCTTTCTCCTTATGAAGGGTCTAATGGGGAAACAAGTTTGTATTCTCCTAAATTGAATGTCATATTTCTTGTCTTTGAATTGATTATGGCATGTTTATCAAATTCCTAATCCAATCCAATCAATGTCGGATAAGGTGTTGTACCATCTATTATTTCTATGACTTCAAAGTCTGCCTTAGTGCACACTCCATCCAAGTCGATTGTTACTCCTTTCAGAATTCCAATTGGTAGGACTCTGTGTTGGTTTTCTAGCTTTAGTTGAACAAGTGAATATTCTAATGTAGTCTCTCCCATACATTTCCATGTATTTTTGGGTAACACATTTACTTCGAAGCCTAAATCTAGTATAATATCCCCCATGTTGAAATTTTCAATGTTGGCATTCAGTCTGAATTCTCTGTGTGTTCTCCTCCTTATATGCAGATGACTAACAACTTTCTTCTCTAGCTTGCCCTCTACCTATGTGTCACATATTTCTACCATATTTATTAATACTTTAATAGATGATGGATCATTTAGTAATTTAACACAGGATTGCAGAAAATCCTTTATCGTACTTACTTGTCTGAAAGGTTGTTCTTCATTATTGTGATCCAACGATGAAGGCATCTCATACATTGGTACGTCCTGAGTATGTTGCGCAGTTGATGTAGATGCAATATTTGGTTTTAAGAATTCTTTTCTAACTTTCTTGAATGTCCCCTTTTCGTTTTGTGTATCAAACTAATTTTTTGGTTCATCATTCTTCTTCACCCATTGGTGTTGTGATGGATCTTGTATTATTGCGTCAGGTCCTGTTTTAGCTCCTACGCATGTGACGATATTGATATTTCTTCCATTCTCTCTATATTTTGTAGATATACACTATACATTCTCATTGTTCTGATTCCTCTTCTCTTGGGTCTTCCCCAATAGTGTCAGATAGTCTTATGTTTCATGATATGATGTGCGACAATACATACATGTCACAGGTGGAAGTGGACATTCTCTTGCATAGTGTCCTGGTTGTTGACAGTTAGTACATACCATCGGTCCTCTGCCTCTTCCAAAGCCTCCTCTATGTCGTCCTCCACATCTATAGCCAACTCGATCTCCTTGTGGTGCATTGTACTGAGGTACCTGATTATACTACGCAAGATTATACTATGGTTGCGCGGTATTGTACTGTGGTCGCGCAGTTTCATATTGTTGTTGCGCAGTGTTATATTGTTGTTGCACAGTGTTATATGGGGCTGGTACTTGGTTACACTGTGGTGTAGCTTGCCATTTCATCATTTCTTCCTGCACCCTATAGGTGTCTGATGTTCTTTCCCTCATCATATCTATTGTCTTGCAATATTTGTCATCATGGCCCAGTGACTTGAAAAAGTTGCTATATGAACTCTTAGTCATTTTCTAGTATTTATGAATCATTGGACAATGATATGGATCATGTCCCTGTGTTTTACAGATCTCGCACCATGGTCCTCCTGTGGGAAAAGGGTTTGGTAGCCCTATTTCCATGTATTAAGAGAATGTTGGGCACTCATTCTTGTGGTGTCCTTCTGTCCTTCATGTGGTACACCAAACAACTTCTCTTTTTTCCTTACCCCTGTTATGGTTTAATTGAAATTTTATGTTCTTCATATCCTCCTTCAAATCCTCTATTGTTGGATCTGTCTTCTGATATCCATTCTCTTCTAGTTGTAAGGCTGCCTGCAGATCCTCTGTCGACATTTGAAACTTTTGATGTCTCAAAGGGTATTTCAGGTGTTGTAGAAGTGAATTCACAAATAGATGTCTATGTTGCATATATGTCATGACATACTTCAACTTTCCCTTCAATTGTTTGAATTTCTGGTCAATATCCCAAACAGATTTTCTTATATTCTGTCTGATCTCTATCATCTCATTAATGTACTGATATTCTAAACTAGGATTCTAGAATTCATTGATCAATAGGTTCTTAATACCTGCAATCATCATTATTGTTCCTAGTGGGATGTTTACATCCAAGTTCATGTACCAATCTAGTGTGTGGTCTCTTAGCATAATAGCTAGCTGAACAAGTTTTGTATCCTCATCTATGATCTGTTTTGCTTCCCAGATATTCTCACAGATAAACAAGTTCTTCTCAGGGTCCTCATATGCCTCTCCTTTGAATTTTGGTAACCTAATGGTGGGATCATGTCCTGCCATCCTGAATGATGAACTACTACATCTGCGTGGTGTAGATACTTGACTACTACTTCTTGAACTGACTCCTCTAGTTGATTCTCCTTGACTCGATGTACTTCTTTTGTACTTGCTGTTGTCTTCCTTCCACAAAAAATTGGTTTTCTAAATGGTGGCTTTCTTATTGGTGTATTAGTCACACATGGGTTTATGGGTTCCACACTGACACTGACATGGATGGGATTTCTTCCTTTGGTTCTGGCCCTTGGACCGCCTGAATTCCTTTCATATGTTGTGCACAATATTTTCTCAATATTCTCCACATCATGGAGATCCTCTACCTCTTCTTCATCACTTTCCAAGCCCTCTCTCTCATCTATGATCTCTTCTTATTATTCATCTTATATTGGTAGGGTGCTCCATTGTGCATATTTCCAGTTGTTGTCATTATCTGCTTGACCTAATCTTCCTCCATCATGATCGATTCCATGGATTCCTTATTTCCCTTCTCCATTTCTCCTTCCATCCTTCCAGCTCTAGTCAGTGCTTCCCCCCTTCCACTATGCATGCAAGGAATTTTAGCTTTCTAATGCCATTGTCATTACTCCTTTTTTATATAGTAAAATATCGATGGAAGTATACATCGATATGATATACCTACCTCTGAGTCCATTCGAGAACTATTTCTCTATTGCGTTGTAAGACTTCTCAGTATCTACTACAAATTCTGTGATAAAGCTTCCGACAATATTGTCTAGCTAGAAATCCACTACGTGCGTGAATTTGTTATCTACTTGTTGTAACTATGCGATGTCTATAGGGTTTCACTCGATCTTCCTGATTTGATTCATAGGATGATTATATTTCAGCCTCAACAACCACTCCTGCAATACATGCGAGAAATCGTAAAAAAACACCTCATGGAGGTTGCTAAACACGTAATTGTCTAGATATTTGCACGGTGTTAACTTCAGGTTTCTATTATCTTTTTGTACAAATTCCAACTCCTTTTTTTTCAAACAACTTTCAATCTCTTCCTTCATTGGGTTCCACGGTCTAAACATCCCCCTTTATTCTTTCATTTTCTGCACGATTCTTTCGTGGATCCCTCTCACTCAATCCCATGCAGTTTCAGCCGGAAACGAAACCATTTGTTGGTTAGTTCTCTCTTGCTACCATTCTTGGGCTGACCCAGGTTCAGATCTACTATGGTTTCCAAAAAAACCCTCCAAAACTATTGACCCCCTTGGAAAACCAAAAGGAAACACTATACATGGGGTGTAATGAACAGTCTCACCTGAGATGGCTCTATGGGTGGTTGCAATGCTTAGGTGCTTACAACCTGATAATGAGTGGGGACCTGGAATTGAACCTTATGATCTTTATTTATTTACTATAACATCCATTTATGCTAAGTACTCTATCATTCTTGTTCATGCATGTAAAACAATCAGATCTATTTATTTCATCAAACATTCATCTAAGATCTAATCATTAACAACAAAGATACAACAATGAATCATTCACATAACACATAAGCTATCATGGTTCACCCCCTCATGGGCTACATCCATAAAGATATAGCTCTTGGGATATTTTATTATTTTTCTTTCATCTATGGCATCGCGCGCATTACATCTCTCCCTCAGTTGGATCAATATATTTAATGAGGTGGACTAGATCACACTGGGATCTTTAGTCTGTGAACTAACCCTCAATATCTACCTTCTTTGCTTTATTAAGCTCAACAGATTATAAAACAACCTCGTATTTTAGAGTCATTCTGTAATTACAATCACACCGAACCATATCTGACTATTCAAACCAACCACCAACAACAACCTTAACAACGACCACCCCCGACCTAGACCTCCTAGGTACCTCTTTATACTTATCTTTGGCTTATAAACCATTAATTCCTCTTACCAAAACCTTAACCCTAGCATGGTTCAGTCTTCTTCAATGCATTCCTTATTTTCCTTATTTGTGCTTTATTCTCCAAAATTATCATTTTCCCCAAAATGGCCCTGCACCCAACAACCATGCACCAACACCTATACAACAACAAGTGAATCAACCATACACCAACACATGTACCATGTACATCAACCATAAACCATGTACATCAACTGTGTACATCAACCATCAACCATGTACATCAATCATCGAATGTGTACCAACATATGCATCAATGTATAAACCAAAACCTCAAGCATGCATCATAATCAACCAAGATCATATCCCAAGTATATTCCAATATCACAAATATGTGCCTCTAACAATGAACCATAAAAACCATATACAATGTACAAAGGATATGTCAAGCATAACACCAAAGCATGAACCTCAACTATATGCAACCATAAACCAAGTACCATCAAACATGTGCCATATCACTCATGATATGCCTCAACCAATTACCAAAAGATATCCCATAAACCATGCACCATAACATCACCAAAATATACCTCAACATGTACCACACCATCACCAAGATATAACCTTCAAAACACACATATAATCATGATGCAGGAGCATCACCAAATCATCAAGCGAGCCAGCACATCAAGCGGAGATCAACTGGATAAACAAACCCAAATTTTTGAAATGCTTTGGGATTGTAGCGCAAGAATTTAATGAAGCCATTTATGAAGGCGCATTTGTGTATTTTATTGGACCTTGAGCCTTTAAGCTCTCGTCCTTTAGTAGATAGGAAGAATTTATTCTAGTTAATGATGGTAGATAGGATTTTTAAGTCTAGATTTGATAGCTTAGAGTCCGAGAGGGAAAACAGATATAGACACCCTCATTGTACATTGTAAAATAATTCTGGATTATCAAGCATTCAGGAGAAGAGAAGAGAAAGCAGAGAATAATGTATGAAGAACACCCATGTACAGGCATTTGAATTAATAGAAGGAAGCTTTAATTCAAGCACATGGTTTGTGTTGTTTTCTCTGTGTGTTGATGTTATGCTCATGAATGTTTGTTTCTTTTTATGCATTTGCTTTGTATATGTTGTGCATGTGATTTCATGTTTCAAACTAAAGTCTGAAAGGGAGAGAGAATGAGTTTCAATTGTTTCTCTATCTGAGCCAGGAGATTCCTGCAAGGTGTGTAGTCGAATTCATCCGCAAGGAGTGTGTTGATGAAGGCTCAATAGTTTAACTTTTGTTCTCATTCACCGAGGAGGGGAAGTGAGTTGTTGAAGCCGTGCAAGGAGTGCGCAGGCTGAAGAAGAAGTCTCAGTTGTTAAGCTGAGAAAAGGAGATTGAAGACTGCTGCTGCAGAAAGTGTGCAGAGTCGGAAGGGTTCAACACTTGGGAAGTTGTTGAATATTGAGCGCAAGGCGTGCACGCAAGTTTCCTCTGAAGAATCAGAGTGGAAAATATTAGGAGGTGTAGCACCTTCGTGGTATCATCAAAGGAGAGCACAGGAAGTTGTGCCATGAAACATTTCAAGGAAGAGTTTCTAGTGCAGGCGTTGAAGGGCAAGTGCCGAGAAGGAACACTTAGCCATTCTCGAGAAATATTCAAAGGAAGAGGAAGTGACGATCGAGATCTTGTGGAAAAGCTCGGGAAAGTCCCGTCAGCCATTAGATCCATCAGAAGAAGCAAGGAGGTTATGGCCATACCAGGGGTTAAGCCCAGAGTATTGTGAGCCGTTGAATCAACAAGTGATTTTCCTGGTAACCGTCATATCTAGTGGAAGTTGTTCCAGGGTTAATCCGAGTGTGTAAGGGTTGAAGTCCCGCAAGGTCATTGGAATTTCGAAGACATCAGAGATTTGGAAGTGAAAAGGTCCGAGACCTCTCGAGAATTGAAACACCGACGGAACCATAGTCGTTGATCTCGGCAAGACACGCGTCAAGACTCGAAGAGGAATAGAGGTTCGGTATTTCAGATTTCTTGAGGTCATAAGAACCATCACACGAAGAATCGCGATATCGTGATTCGCGATATCCCGATGGGCGCTCAGAGTCGTCCAACAGCAGGAATACGTGGCAGGAGATCTCGCATAGTCGAGGATCGGGGAATTGAAAGGGAATCGTGATATTCTGATACGCGATTTCTCAATGAGTACAAGGACATAGTGGGGACCACCAGGTCAGAGTGGTGGAAAAGTGTCGCACCATACCGAACGATCGCAGATTGGGGTTCAGGAAAAGACAAGTCCAGGAACTCATAGGTTGTGGATTCGTGAACTCATGAACTCCGATACACCGAGTGGAGGACAGGTGTCGGAAGGTCAACCACAACAGAGAGTCAGTGACAGGTGGCATCAACAGATCGTGAAATCGAAGGTTCATGAGTTGGAGCCGCAAAGAATTTCACCAAGAGTAGCGAAGTCGCGACAAAGCGGAAGTTCCGATAAAACGTGAGAAGGTCAGCGTTGACTGAGCTATCGGGAATCGGAGGTATGAGAGGTAGTTGTCAACGACAGCGTGAGTGTCGATTTCCCGACGGGGAAAATTCCCGATAAGAGCAAGGGAAAACTTCGAGGAACTTTCATCAGGTTTCGGGGGTTGGGAGACCCGAATCTGGGAGTTAAGACTTGTGAATACGCGAAGTCCGATTTCCCGATAGGCAAAGGGAGATCGTTAAGGGAGCCCTATGGGTGTAGAAGAGTCCCGATAGGAGATTGAAGAAGCAATTTAGCTCTTCGGGCCTAGGGAAAAGAAGGTCCTGGTGAAGCGAACGTGCCCTGGGTGGTGCGTTTTGCATCAGTTGGTATTAGAGCGGATTTATTGTCTGTATATTTCAGGAAAGATGAGTGAGGAAGGAAAGAAGCACTCTGATACACGCCAATTGGTATCAGAGCGAGAAGATTTCTCTGTTTTCTGTAGCAAAGAAGAAAGGAAGATTTCACCATGCCGCCGAGGAGAGAAAGACAATCACTCGATCCAGAGGATAGGGGAAACCAGAGAGGCAGAGGAAGACAAGCACAGAATATACAAATGGAAAGGAAAATACGTGATCTCAGAGCAAGATTAGAAGACATGGAAGCAGCGCAGAGACGCACAGCCAGTGCTGGAGATCTGAGTGACTCCGAAGGCGAAGTTGAAGTTGAACAACAAGGGGAAGTTGCAGCCGAAGATGCAGCCAATGAGCGATTAATTAAAGCTATCACCCGGATGAGTTCAAAGACAAAGATGGACATTCCAGCTTATGAAGGAAGTCTGGATGCAGAAGAGCTTCTAGATTGGATTAGAGCTCTTGATACTTACTTCGATTATGAGGACATCAAAGAGGATAAAAAGGTTAGGCATGCTGTCACAAAACTGAAGGGACATGCATAATTATGGTGGGACGAGCTTCAAGTAGATAGACGTTCCAAAGGCAAGCAAAAGATCAAAAGCTGGGTTCGAATGATTGCGAAGATGAAGGCAAAATTCATCCCAAGGGACTATCAAATCACATTGTTCAGAAGAATGCAAAACCTGAGATAGAAGTTAATGACAGTAAAAGAGTACACCGAGGAATTCTACAAGCTAAATATCAGAGCAGGTCATCGGGAGAGCGATGATGAAAAAGTTGGCAGGTATATGAATGGCTTGAGATACAATATCCAAGATGAGATGAGTATGACAACCATCATAATGGTGGAGGATGCGTATCAGATGGCGTTGAGAGCTGAAGAGAAGCTGAGCCATAAGCCAGCACAGTGAAGCCGAGGTAGGAGCCAACCAAAAGGTAAGTCAGTTTCCCAAGATAGGTTCCAGAAATCCAAGGACGATTGGAAGAAACCTCAGACTAGAACAGAAAGAGGTGGAAGTTCATAGCGAGGCCAGCACGCTGAAGAACGAAGGCAGCAGACAGAACAAAGCGGAGGATACGCCGATAATAACACATTTCCTCGTACCAGAGGTAGAGGAAGAGGCAGAGGTGGAGTCATCACATGCTTCATGTGTGGAAAGAATGGACACAAGGCAGTTGACTGTCCAGATAGGAAGAAGGATGGAGGGGAAGCTCACATCGTCGAGGCACAGAGCCGAGTTGCTGAAGTAGAATACGCAGAAGACGGAAGGTCATTGATGATGCATAAAGTTCTCTTAACACCCGAGAAGGAGGTGGAGGACACAGCTCAAAGAAATAGACTGTTTAGAACCACATGCAAGACCAAAGATAGGAAATGCAAGGTTATTGTGGACAGTGGAAGTACATACAATCTCGTTTCAACCGAGATGGTGGAGAAACTAGAACTGGAGACAACTGATCACCCGAGTCCATACAAAGTTTCATGGCTACAGAAGGGACATCAGGTAAGTGTCACCAAACAATTCTTAGTTGACATCAAGATAGGAGGATATAATGATAAAGTACTCTGTGATGTTATTCCTATGGATGTATGTCATTTATTGCTAGGCAGACCATGGCAATATGACCAGAACGTAATTCATGATGGGGAAATGAATACGTATACTTTGGAGAAGAATGGAAGAACACATATGCTAATTCCAATTACAGATAAAGAAGTGAAACCAGAACCAAGGAATACTGTACTTCTCATGAGTGGGAAGGAACTTCTGGAGGAAGTAAAGAAGAAGGAAGATCCACAATTCTTTGTGGTCAGGAAACCGAAAGTTGTTTTGACCAGCACAAGAGTGGATTATTTGCCGGAGGAAATTTAGCAACAACTGGAAGAGTTCGCTGATATAGTGGTAGACGAATTACCTCATTCATTGCCACCGATGAGGAGTGTGAGTCATCATATAGACCTCATACCAGGAGCCAGTTTACCGAACAAAGCTGTGTACAGGTTGACGCCGCAGAAGAACGAAGAGGTCAAAAAGCAGGTACAGGAACTGTTGGATAAAGGACTGATCAGGGAAAGTTTAAGTCTGTGTGCCATTCCAACGGTACTGAGTCCGAAGAAATATGGAGGTTGGAGAATGTGTACAGATTCCAGAGCCATCAACAAAATAACCATTAGGTACAGGTTTCCATTGCCAAGAATGGATGATCTGATGGATTGCCTGAGTGGGGCAAAGTATTTTTCAAAAATTGATTTGAAAAGCGGATTGCATCATATTCGCATGAGAGAAGGCGATGAATGGAAGACAACCTTCAAAACCAACGAAGGGTTGTATGAATGGCTAGTCATGCCGTTTGGCTTGATGAATGCACCGAGTACCTTCATGAGGTTAATGAATGAAGTGTTGAAGGAATTCATTGGTAATTTTGTCATTGTTTATCTAGATGACATATTGATTTTCAGCAAAACAAAAGAAGAACATCTGAAACATTTAGCTGCAGTAATGAGGAAGCTACAACAAGAGAAGTTGTTGATCAACCTGAGGAAATCTTCATTTATGAAGACAAAACTAATTTACTTGGGGTTTGTCATATCGTCAAATGAATTGAAGATGGATCCAAGTAAAGTGGAGGTAATTAAAAATTGGCCATCACCGAGGAATATTTTCGAGGTGAGAAATTTTCATGGACTGGCTAGTTTCTACCAAAAATTCATCAGGAATTTCAGTGGAATTAGCGTAGCAATGATGGATACTGTCAAGAAAAGACATAAATATTTTCATTGGACTGAAGAGGCAGAGAAGAGCTTCAATCTGTTGAAGTGGAAGATCATAGAACAGCCAGTGTTGGTGTTGTCGGATTTTACGAAGGTGTTCCAGGTGAAATGTGACGCAAGTGGCTTTGCCATAGGAGCGGTCTTGAGTCAGGAGGACAGACCAATTGCGTATTTCAGAGAGAAGTTGGATGAGGAAAAAGTGAAGTACTCCACGTATGATAAAGAATTTTATGCTATCATACAGGCGTTGAAGAAGTGGAGGCATTACTTGATCCCAAAGGAATTTGTTCTGTATAGTGATAATCAGCGGAGGCATTACTTGATTCCAAAGGAATTTGTTTGATAGTGATATCATGCATTGCAGTTTGTGACTCCAACAGGAGAAGTTGAATCAGAAACATGCTAAATGGGTAGAGTATATGCAGAATTTTACATTTGTAACTAAACACATTTCAGGTACTGCTAACAAAGTGGCTGATGCTTTGAGCAGGAAGTGTTTGTTGCTGCAGAAGTTCCGAGTCAAAACATTGGGTTTTGAAAATCTTAGGGACATGTATGCCGGTGATGCAGATTTTGCAGAGGCATATGAGGCAGCTAAGAATCCAGTTCTCAGAGACAGAAGACCATGGATAAATTACATGATCCAAAATGGATTGTTATTCAGAGGCAACCAGCTGTGTATACCAAATTTCTCCATGAGGGAGAATCTGCTAAAAGAGAGGCACAATGGTGGATTGGCAGGGCATTTTGGCCACGACAAGACATTTGCAAAGATGAGCGAAGCATACTTTTGGCCAGGGATGCGGTCGGAAGTCAAGAAGTTTTTTGACAGATGTAGAATTTGCCAGCATTCAAAAGGCAGGAAGCAAAATGCGGGATTCTATCAGTCATTACCCATACCCGAGAGGCCGTGGGATGAAATCAGCATGGATTTTGTATTGGGATTGCCTAGGACACAAAGAGGACATGATTCGATCTTTGTGGTGGTTGACAAGTTTTCCAAAATGGCACATTTTATCCCATGCCAGAAAACCAGCGATGCGACTCACATCGCAAATTTGTTCTTCAAGGAGATCGTTAGACTTCACGGATTACCCAGAAGTATAGTATCGGACAGGGATAGGAAATTCATTGGACATTTCTGGAGGACACTCTGGAAGAATATGGGGACTAACTTGATGTTTAGTTCAGCCTATCATCCTCAAATGGATGGGAAAACAGAGGTGGTAAATAGAAGTCTGGGATATTTATTAAGAAGCTTGGTGACAGAGCACCACAACAGTTGGGACAATGTGTTGCCACAGGAAGAATTCGCATACAACGACTCAGTGAACAGGAGCACATGCAAAAGTCCATTTGAGATTGTATATGGCAGGCATCCAAGAGGAGTATCTGAACTGAAGGATTCAGATCAGATAATGACTAAGAGCGCAAGCGCTGAAGAATTCACATAGGCGATGGAAGAACTTCACAGCAGGGTGAAGGAGCGATTGCTAGAGTCAAACCAAGAATATAAATGCAGAGCGGATCAACATCGGAGACAACTTCAGTTTGAAGTTGGCGATCTAGTTCTGGCACATTTGAGGAAGGAAATATTCCCAAGGGGAACATACAATAAGCTAAAAATGAAGAAAATTGGGCCATGAAGAGTCCTAAAGAAATTGGGAGAAAATGCTTACGAGATTGAGTTGCCGGATGAGATTGGAATATCTCTGACATTCAATGTCTCAGACTTATATCCATATAAGACTGAGGAGATGGAAGTAATGAGCAGCCAGAAATCCAGTGGCAGAAACAGATGCCGATTGCAGAGAAGCCACAGATGGAGCGTATACTTGACAAGCGAGTGAGCAAAAAGACCAGGCGAAAGAAATACTTCGAGTACCTGGTCAAGTGGAAGAATCATCCAGTGGAGGATGCAAGCTGGGAGACCTAAGCAGTGATACAGAAGCATGGACAGACCGTGCAGGAGCTCATGGATAGGAGCCCATGAAAATGTTCAAGCCGAGGAGTATGATGCAGGAGCATCGCCAACTCATCAAGCAAGCCAGCACATCAAGTGGATATCAGCTGGATAAACAAACCCAAATTTTTGAAATGCTTTGGGATTGTAGTGCAAGACTTTAATGAAGCCATTTATGAAGGTGCATTTGTGTATTGTATTGGACCTTGAGCCTTTAAGCTCTCGTCCTTTAGTATATAGGAGGCATTTATTATAGTTAATGTTGGTAGATAGGATTTTTAAGTCTAGATTTGATAGCTTAGAGTCAGAGAGGGAAAACGGATATAGACACCCTCATTGTACATTGTAAAATAATTATGGATTATCAAGCATTCAGGAGAAGAGAAGAGCAAGCAAAGAATATTGTATGAAGAAAACCCATGTACAGGCATTTGAATTAATAGAAGGAAGCTTTAATTCAAGCACATGGTTTGTGTTGTTTTCTCTGTGTGTTGATGTTATGCTCATCAATGTTTGTTTCTTGTTATGCATTTGCTTTTTATATGCTGTGCATGTGATTTCATGTTTCAAACTAAAGTCTGAAAGGGAGAGAGAATGAGTTTCAATTGTTTCTCTATCTGAGCCAGGAGATTCCTGCAAGGTGTGCAGTCGAATTCATCCGCAAGGAGTGCGTTGATGAAGGCTCAGTAGTTTAACTTTTGTTCTCATTCACCCAGGAGGGGAAGTGAGTTGTTGAAGCCATGCAAGGAGTGCACAGGCTGAAGAAGAAGTCTCAGTTGTTAATATGAGCAAAGGAGATTGAAGACTGCTGTTGTAGAAAGTGCGCAGAGTCGGAAGGGTTCAACACTTGGGAAGTTGTTGAATATTGAGCGCAAGGCATGTGCGCAAGTTTCCTCTGAAGAATCAGAGTGGAAAACCTTAGGAGGTGTAGCACCTTCGTGGTATCATCAAAGGAGAGCATAGTAAGTTGCGTCGTGAAACGTTTCAAGGAAGAGTTTCTAGTGCAGGTGTTGAAGGGCAAGTGCCGAGAAGGAACACTTAGCCATTCTCGAGAAATCTTCAAAGGAAGAGGAAGTGACGGTCGAGATCTTGTGGAAAAGCTCGGGAAAGTCCCGTCAGCCATTAGATCCATCAGAAGAAGCAAGGAGGTTACGGCCATACCAGGGGTTAAGCCCAGAGTATTGTGAGCCGTTGAATCAACAAGTGATTTTCCTGGTAACCGTCAGATCTAGTGGAAGTTGTTCCAGGGTTAATCCGAGTGTGTAAGGGTTGAATACCCGCAAGGTCATCGAAATTTTGAAGACATCGGAGATTTGGAAGTGAAAAGGTCCGAGACCTCTCGAGACTCAAAACACCGACGGAACCATAGCCGTTGATCTCGGCAAGACACGCGTCAGGACTCCAAGAGGAATCGGGGTTTGGTATTTCATATTTATTGAGGTCATAAGAACCGTCACACGAAGAATCGCGATATCATGATTCGCGATATCCCGACGGGCGCTCAGAGCCGTCCAACAGCAGGAATACATGGTAGGATATCTCGCATAGTCGGGGATCAGGGAATTGAAAGGGAATTGCGATATTTCGATATGCGATTTCTCGAAGGGTACAAGGACAGAGTGGGGACCACCAAGTCAGAGTGGTGGAAAAGTGTCGCGCCATACCGAACGATCGCGGATCGGGGTTCGGGAAAAGACATGTCCAGGAACTCATAGGTTGTGGATTCACGAACTCGCGAACTCTGATACACCGATTGGAAGACAGGTGTCGGAAGGTCAACCACAACAAAGAGTCAGCGACAGGTGGCATCGGCATATCGTGAACTTGGAGGTTCGTGAGTTGGAGCCGCAAAGAATTTCGCCAAGAGTAGCGAAGTCGCGACAAAGCAGAAGTTCCGATAAAATGGGAGAAGGTCAGTGTTGACTGATCTATCGGGAATCAGAGGTCTGCGAGGTAGTTGTCAACGACAGTGTGAGTGCCGATTTCCCGACGGGGAAAATTCCCGATAAGAGCAAGGGAAAACTTCGAGGAACTTTCATCGGGTTTTGGGGGTTGGGAGACCCGAATCTGGGAGTTAAGGCTCATGAATACGCGAAGTCCGATTTCCTGATAGGCAAAGGGAGATCGTTAAGGGAGCCCTGTGGGTGTAGAAAAGTCTCGATAGGAGATTGAAGAAGCAATTTAGCTCTTCGGGCCTAGGGAAAAGAAGGTCCTGGTGAAGCGAACGTGCCCTGGGTGGTGCATTTTGCATCAAATCATACCTTTAATCATGTAGCAACCTTGTTGCATCATCATACCTTGCTGCAACTTGGAACAAGCATCCCCTTTACTTTACCTCATCCTCGCTACCTCATATTCGCCAATAGATCAAGTGTTCACTAGATAGATATTCAATGAACTTGTATGTAAGAATGAGAGACTCTTGATGTGTGTTTATACTCTTTCATTTAACTACCTTTCAACCGCTTTACCCTTAATTAATTTATTGTTGTAAGCACTTTACCCTTAATTAATTTCTTGTTACAACTGTTTTACCCTTTTTCCTAATTTTAGGGTAATAAATGTTTTACCCTTTTTCCTAATTTTAGAGTCATAATTGTTTTACCTTTTTTTTTCCTAACTTTATGGTCATAACTTTTTTACCCTTTTTCCTAATTTTAGGTCTTAACTATTTTACGCTTTTAGCAAATTTTAGGGTCATAATTGTTTTACCCTTTTTCCTAACTTTACAGTCATAATTGTTTTACCATTTTTCCTCATTTTAGGGTCAAAGTTGTTTTACCCTTTTTCTTGATTTAGGGCTAACCCACATTCTTGTTGCAACTACTTTACCCATAATTAGTAAACTCATAATTTCTTTGTTACAACTACTTTACCAATAATTAACTTCTTGTTGCAACCACTTTGACTAGCAAACTTATTGAAGAATTTCTAGAGGCTTCTAGAATAATTGACTTCTTGTTGAACTTCTAGGAGTTTCTAGATTATTCTTGAGGGTCCTCCAATATTTACAAATCCATATATTCTCAACCATAAGGAGCCACATGATGTACCACCTATCACCAGAAATAACATGACATGTACCATCTATCTATGATAATATTAGTTGCAGGTACATTGACCTTCATGTCTTTATTCCTTGATAAACTATGGGTTCCATGACCATACCTTCGGGGCTACTAGAATTTTCTAACGGACTTTATTCAAGGGTTGACATCAATGCCAATCAACTGTCCAAACCAATTGTCCAAAAAATGCACTAGTAGGGAATACCATGTTTTATTCTAAGTTGCATGAGAAGGAGTTCAATATTTTCACATTTTCCATTAGAACTAGATACAAATACCAAGACCATGATTTGAAGAAAAGGTGGGTTGACTACATGATGCATGTTTTTTTGACAAATATCCAACCAAAAGATGATTTTTTCTATGGAAGGGAACTATTTGTGGATAGTTTGGAACACCTATCAAACAAAATTTCAATGCGACATTACTTATGGTAACCCTTTGGTTGCTCCCAAAAGAGAGTGGGATGCACTATTGGAGGATTCTAGGGAGAAAATGTTGGAAAAGGAAGGAATGAACATGAAAGTTGGAGAGATAAAATGGTAATAGCATAATAGTAATTGAATAAACAATTAGTTTTAGAGTTCTTGATTAATCTTGGATTTGACTTAACATTTTATAATTCCTATTAACAAATGTTTGAAACTTTTGATAAACTCGACATGGACAAAGGTCTGTTTCACATTCTCAACAATAACATCTGTATAGAAAACAATAACATAAATATCATGATGACAACATCACTTTGATGGATATTATGAAACAAAAAAAAAATATGAAGAAATATATTGTAGTAGAATTTAGGATGATTGAATTGATGAGACATATGAGTATATTATTATATATTTTTTTTACATTTGATGATTCCATATGATATTATTTGATTTCCACTTCATTTTCACTATCTATTTTCATTATTTATAATTAAAATTAGTATGGGGAATTGAGAGTGATGTGAGTTGGGGGAAGGGGTGCAGAGTGTGGGAAGGTGTGTAGATGAGCTTCCACTTTTTAGTGGTTGGCATTGTCAATAGAGAAGAAAACATTCTCAAAGCCATGAGGAGCTCAAGGTACTAATACAAACACTACATAATGAGACAATTAATGATCTTGACCCTTAAAGTGTTTTAATCATTGGGTTTCAATATTTTTTTTGTTATATGCATATCAAATCATATGATAATGACTATAATGACTCTTTGTGGCTTTTGTTGCACATCAATTTTGATGTAAATATAAATTATGAGATGATTCAAAGATAAACAAAAAATGGTGTTGTTGGATGTTTTCAACAAGCTCGATATGAATAATATGATATGGTTTATAAGGTAAATGTATTCCCAACCTTGATTATAATGGTATGATTTTCAAGATATGTCTCCTTGAGCATGTGGATATTTATTGAAAAATAATGGAGTTAGTCATTTGTTTTTGTTATTTACCCTTGCAATTTACAAGCATTTATAAGATGTAGAGTTATGATTATTTTATTTACAAGCATTTGATGTGTGCAATATGTGGAGATTTATATCTATGGTTTTTATTATATATATATATATATATATATACATATTTGTTATTTTTATAGTTAATTTTGAGGCTCTTTAAAATAAATTACATATAAACTACCCTAAACTTGGCCAACAATTTAATATCCAATACTCTATGTCCATTAGGGTTTTAACCCACTTCATCAACATAGTGACACCCTATATCAACCACTAGATGTAAGCCCAAGAGGTTATTCTTGATCTTGATAATGATAATTCTACAAAAATGTATGCTTCTTACAATATCAAAACTAGTTAATTTTAAAGCTAAGTTTCAAGGTGTGTATTATTACTTATAAATGAATAATTCATTATGCTTGAATATCTCATAAATAATGATAAAAGATATTTTTTCAAGATGTACAATATTGTTCTCCTAGAAGTGAAAATCCATATTTCCTGTCAACTTGTTTTCACATATACCCCATTTGTTACTATTTATTCTTCCATGGGTAACACTTTTCCTATTCAATGGGGTAGCTATGTTTGTCCTGCATTAGAATCACTCTCACCTCTCATGGCTAAATTTCAACTCAAATATCTTATACAATGGGCATACCTAAAAGTGTGCCTCAAACCATGTCTCGCATTAACCTTAAGATTCCATCAACTCACACCTCTTCCATGGCCATAGCCTCATATAGTTTCACTCAAGAGTCATTTTTAGAACCCCTTGCATGTCTATATATGGATAGGTTTAACAATCATTTGTGTCATGTAATGAGGTAGGTTCTTAGCCTCACCCACCGTAACTACAATTCTTATTTTCTTTATTAAACCACTTCTCATTATTTATTCATTTTCAAGTGATTCAATTTTGATCTAATCCTAGAATAGTTTATTATCAAATTCCTTGGTTTTAAAATATGATTGTTGGTCTTATACCTCCATTATCTCACCTTTATAAATCCCATATAACCTTATGTGCATCAAATACATTAATCCAACCATCACACATGGAACATATATACTATAAATGAAGGCCCTCATCAACCCAACCCTAATGTTGTATATTCTTTGTCTTTGTATGACATGTTGTTACATCCTCTTCCACTCAATCCTTTAACCCTTCCTACATTGTGTAATGTCCCCACTTTCAGACATCATTACATTGCAGAGGTTTATCATTGTCATTCCCCGATCTGTCATTCTAGTAGATTGGTGGATTTGTTGGAGGTCTCTAGGAGAGAGGTCAAATTATTAGGGTTTCAGGCATCTAGGGGGGAACACCATACATTGGAGGAGGTTTAGATCCATAAGGTTTGAGAGGGATCTTGGAGATTCGGGCACCTGGGTTGTTCTTACCATCACACGATCTACTGTTTGGCATATTTATTGGGGTGATTGGACACCTTTGGCAGTAGGGACGAATTGTTGAGGAGCTTCAGCTTTCCAGCAGGACGTGGCATCATTCAATTAGGGATTTGGCACTTCATACGACTAGATCTATTCTTGTCTTGATCTTCATTGGATATTTGGCCTTTGGAGGCTTGTGGCATCTTCTATTGGAGCATTTTGTAGTAGCTCCTATCTTCTATTGTCTATCTTCTTAGCCATTTGTTGAGCATTCCAGATCGACATCTTCATTATAGCAGGTTCTTCTATTTCATGAATAAAAGTAGATTTGAGATGTTTTGTCTTGTCTATCATATTGCATATGGTTGAGGTATGTTCCATGATTGTATATTATTGTCTATTGCTGAAAACACCCATATAAACACATCAGTAAAACCCTAAGCGTAACTGTAAGCAAAGTGTTTGACAAAATACCACAACTAGAAAAGTTTTAAAAGACACCCAAAATCGTGATGTTCCTGGAAGAATTATCTTCTATTGTCTATATTCTTAGCCATCTGTTGAGCATTCCAGATTGACATCTTCATTGTAGCGGGTTCTTCTATTTCATGAATAAAAGAAGATTTGAGATGTTTTGGCTTGTCTATCATATTGCATATGGTTGAGGTATGTTCCGTGATTGTATCTTCTTGTCTATTGATACAAACACCCATATAAACACATCGGTAAAACCATAAGTGTAACTATAAGAAAAGTGTTTGACAAAATACCACAACCAGAAAAGTTTTAAAAGACACCCAAAACCATGATGTTCCTGGCATAATGCCTTGGGAACATTACAGTGGTATCAGAGCTTAGATTCCTATCAGCCAGTGGGAATTAGCACATGAATATAGATCCATAAGGAGATATGGATGAGATATGCTTTGAGATAACATGATTGGAGATAAAATACTCCAACCTTAGCAAGGAAACTAGGGCTATAATAACCTTTCCTCAGTATGTAGCTTTCAGAAATCCCAGTTGGATCTAAGAGGATATTTTACATGGGATCATCATAGCATATAAAAAGAGAAAAGAAGCAGCTATATGGTGGGAAGAACAGAGAGACCCCATGCCCATTAGGAGCACGCAACCTTACCACTATTGCAAGGGGCCATGGGAACCAGATCATAGGTGCAGGGGTAAGGATTAAAGGCACACTATTGAGGCACACTATGGAAATGATGATGAGAGGTATGAGGATGGAGAGATAGATGTTGATTTGGGACAGTCTGATGATGATAGTGACTCTTGCACAGAGGCTAGTGATAGTGACTCTTGCACAAAGGCTGATGATTTTGACACGCTTGAGGAGGATGGTGACCCTTGTATAGTGGATAGATAGTTGGACAGATAGGATGATAACTCTAGTACTTTAGCATACATCACATATTGTTGATGATCTTACACCTTAGCAGAGTGGTGACACTAGTGAGGACTCACACGTGTTTGCACCTATAGGTGACCAGCTTCCTATGGGGGTCGTGACACATATGTTATCTGTTCAGACACCCATTATAGCCATGTCACATGAGGAGATCAATGGCATCTCAGATATGATTGGGGAGCCTTGTGTGAGGGTTTCACACCACAGACATGTAGATCCACCGATCTAGGAGGAGATACAGGGAGTACAAACAGTGGACCTTACACAGACAAATCAACATGAGGATATTGAGTCACAATTTTTGGAGACTCCGTTAGTTGATCAGATTGTGGATGTTGATAGGTTGATGGAGAAATTACTTCCAGGATCATCCTGCATTGATGTGGATGCACTCTTTATTGGTCAGGATGACCATAGCGCGTGTCTGGACACATCTACATGGGATCCAGGTGTAGATGATAGTAGCAGGGTGAGTGCAGAAGAGGATACAGCTGCTCATACAATATACAATGTGCTTCAGAGGGAGATAACATCTAGTGATGGGATGCAGTGGCATATAGGAGGGCCCAACAACACAATAGACAGTGGGAAGTTCAACATGTTATCTTATGTAGAGACTATTTTTGGGGATTCCAAGGTTGACACTAGCAGGACTGACATTGGCAGTGAGGGATATGAGGTGGCACTACAACATGACCATGATCAATAGTCACACCACTTAGAAGCACAATTGAGAGTCAGTGAGGATATGATCATGGAAGCCACCAAGTGTAGTGATGACATGCATGCATTGATGGTGGATTTCTGTTGGAGAGCATCAGTGGCACATGATAGTTCAGATGAGGGATTTTCCATGGATGATTTTCACACTCTCAGGGAGAGAATGTCTATGATGAGGACATACTACCAACAGTTGTTGATAGACAGGGACTACCTACTAGAGATTGGTGAGTTGTATCACAGGGATTTGAGGGAGTAGGAGTTGGATATGGACTGACTTACTTAGGAGTTGGAGAGAACTTGATGATTCTTGAGAGGCACACAGACAACCCTTCAAGAATTAGAGTTTATATCAGATGAGTCTCTTAAGGAGATTCGTCAGAGATCCACTTCATTTGTCTTAGTGGACACTTAGATGTATCATTTAGTCACATTTCTAGAGGATGTTGGTGATCTAGCAGAGGAGCACCAGTTGATGGAGGATACTTCCATTTGTGTTTCGAGAGCGGTTGACCTCCATGTAGAGGTTGATCCAGCAGTATGCCTAGGGTCTATGATGCAACATGAGTCTACAGGAGACAACATGAGTATGTCGGAGCATACAGTGATGAGTGATATCTCACAGAGGCATGCTGAGATATATGGTGGGATTCAGAGGGGTTTATTACCTTAGGGGAGCATGCAGATTCCACTCCTTTGCAACATCACATAGTTAGGGGAGATCACCTTCACCATATCAAAAGTTGCATGGGAGATGAGAGGTATAGATTGGTGGACCTATAGTTGGAGGAATTACATCTAGTTGCACTGGATGATTGGGAGCTAGTGATGAGCATAGGAGAGTATGTGCCATGGGTGCCAATGGAATAGATTTTGGTTGATTCCTTAAGATTGACCAAAGCATGTGATTCTTTACAGATCTACATTCGGTTACAGAGGTTTTATTTAGCCTCTCCTGACACATTTATCATTGACAGCAACATGAGGAGGATAGAAGATGAGCACATAGGGTTTCTGACAGTGATCAGTCTCACACAAGAGTAGTTAGATGAGATTGGAAGTGATAAAATTCCAATTCTTCCATGGGATATGGGAGTTCATTTTTTTAGCAGGATGTTTGACGTCACGATGACCCTGGTTACACCAGAAATCCACTTACTCCACCTTGGGTCGGTTTGGAGTGGGTCTGCAGTTATTTGTCTGATAGAGAGAGGCAACTTTACACTCTTGATCATCATGATTGGACTTGGAGATGAGTGGAAAGGTACTTCTTATATAGAGGTGTCTCTACAAATACAGTTTCTGGACAACAGGTCTGGTGGTCACATGTATTTTAGCTTGAGGATCTTGGAGAGGAGGATCCAATATGCATGCAGGAGGTAGACAATCATGGTCAGAGTAGTGCAGGGCCAACATGGTGATATTCTACAGAGGTTAGCATGGGACCCAAGGATTGTAGGGTTTATCATTTCACTAACTGATAGGGGAAAGTGTACCCTTGCAGGGGAAAGTTCTTTCGACTTTCCATTGGGCTTCAGTATTGGGGAGAGCACATCACTTGAGGGTGTCTCACAGAGGTCTTGTTGTACCTCATTATGGCATCAGCATGGGCAGTTGATGGAAACTGTGCTGATCTTGGTAGTTTCTTGGAGGATGGACTTAGTCAAGGATGAGGCCATGTGTCATGTGCATGAGACTCATGGAGTTGGTATATATTAGGGTTATGCTTTCCAGGGGCTAGCAGTTCATGGCTTGATATGGAACCTAGGGGGAAAAGTGCATGAGTGTTCACCTTTGGATGGATTCTACTATGTATCGCACAGGTGGACATGGGATCCTGGTATTTTACTCAGAGGGATTTGGTTATTTCTTGAGGACAAGCAATTTTCTAGCAGGGAGGACTATAATGTCCCCACTTTGGGACATCATTACATTGTATAGGTTTATGATGACCAGAGTAGCCAAATGGATGTTATAGAGAGTACAAGGATTATTGAGAGGCATTGTGGTGTCCATCTTGCATCGCTCATCCCATTTCATCATTATGATCCATTCCGAACAGGTTGGATTTGGTTTCATTGCATTCTGACTATTTCCATGATTTTGATTATTTTGAGCTATAAGTCAAATAAATTCACTAAAGAGGTCATTTTGGTCACATTACTTGGAGGAACCTCTCAGTGTAATAGCTCATTGGAATCAGGAGGAGAAACACTACAGGATAGGATGGATAGAAATAACTTTCAGTGGCTAGGGAAGCCACAAGGAGAGATAAGGCGATTTTCAGAGGTAAAAAGGTTAATTAATTAATTAAAGTGATCTAATTAATTAATTAAATATTAATAAAATGAAAGTCACTTTGGAGGGAGAAGGTGAGCATGAAGTATAAAGGAAAGCAAGGGCCTCTATTGATGGATTCATGTATGATCATCTTTTGATATCTGGCTTTTAGCTAGTGAGCCTAGCATTGGGGGTTTTGAGGGTTTTGACTTAACATACCCTAGAGGACGATTCAGTGGTGAAAGATTCCACCCAACTTGTCCTAAGATTGGTCTCGAAGATGAAATACTCTCCTACACCATTCTAGTTCTAGATATATTCAGTTGCATGAGGATTCTACATCAGTTGTAGGGGCAGAGAGAGAGAGGGTGCACCAGTTAGGGTTTCCAGTAAGAGGGGCGCACCATCCATTGAGGGAGGATTTGTCCTAGCTTAGGAGAAGTGATTTTGGGAATTCCAGGTATTGGGTTTCCTTTTCAAGTTTCATAGAATTATTCTTGGTGGCCTCCAAAGGTGTCTTGGTGGTGGATTCATTTGTATTGAAAGTGGGATGATTTACCAAGAGCAGGGCACACCACATCTTGGAGGATAGCTAGATATAAGGATCTAGCAGGTATTTTTCCTAGTTGATCACTAGGGTTTTCATTTTCATGCCCCAATCTATCATTCTAGTGGATTGCTAGAGTTGTTGGAGGTTTCTAGGAGAGAGACCAAATTATTAGGGTTTCAGGCATCCAAGGGGGGTGCACCATACATTGGAGGAGGTTAAGATACATAGGGTTTGAGAGGGATATTGGAGATTCAGGCACTTGGGTTGATATTTCCATCACTCGATCTAATGTTTGGCATATTTCTTGGGGTGATTGGACACCTTTGGCAGCAGGGCTGAATTGTTGAGGAGCTTCAGCTTTCTAGCAGGACGTGGCATCATTTAGTTAGGGATTTCGCCCTTCATACAACCAAATCTATTCTTGTCTTGGTCTTCCTTGGATATTTTTCCTTTGGAGGCTTGTGACATCTTCGATTGGAGCATTTTGTAGTAGATCCTATCTTCTATTGTCTATCTTCTTAGCCATCTGTTGAGCATTCCAGATCGACATCTTCATTGTAGCAGGTTCTATTTCATGAATAAAAGAAGATTTGAGATGTTTTGTCTTGTCTATCATATTGCATATGGTTGAGGTATGTTCCATAATTGTATATTCTTGTCTATTGTTGCAAACACCCATATAAAGACATTAATAAAACCCTAAGCGTAATTGTAAGCAAAGTGTTTGACAAAATACCACAACCATAAAAGTTTTAAAAGACACCCAAAATCGTGATGTTCCTGGCATAATTATCTTCTATTGTCTATCTTATTATCCATCTATTGAGCATTCCAGATCGACATCTTCATTGTAGAAGGTTCTTCTATTTCATGAATAAAAGCAGATTTGAGATGTTTTGGATTGTCTATCATATTGCATATGGTTGAGGTATGTTCCATGATTGTATCTTCTTGTATATTGTTGCAAACACCCATATAAACACATCAGTAAAACCCTAAGCATAACTGTAAGAAAAGTGTTTGACAAAATACCACAACCAGAAAAAAAATTTAAAGACACCCAAAACCGTGATGTTCCTAGAATAATGGCTTGGGAACATTACAGTGGTATCAGAGCTTAGATTCCTTTTAACCGGTGGGAATTAGCACATGAATACAGAGCCATAAGGAGATATGGATGAGGTATGCTTTGAGATAACATGCTTGGAGATAAAGTACTCCGGCCTTAGCAAGGAAACTAGGGCTATAATAACCTTTCCTCAGTATGTAGCCTTTAGAAATGCCATTTGGAGCAAAGAGGATATTTTACATGGGATCATCATAGCAGATAAAAGGAGAAAAGAAGCATCTAGATGGTTGGAAGAACAGATAGACCCCATGCCCATTAGGAGCACGCAACCTTGCCACTATTGCAAGGGGTCGTGGGAACCAGACGATAGGTGTAGGGGTAAGGATTAGAGGCACACTTTTGAGGCACACTATGACAGTGATGATGAGACATCTAAGGATGGAGTGATAGATGTTGATTTGGGATAGTCTGATCTTGATAGTGACTCTTGCACAAAGGCTAGTGATAGTGACTCTTGCATAGAGGCTGATGATTCTAACACGCTTGAGGAGGATGATGACCCTTGTATAGTGGATAGACAGTTAGATGGACATGATGATAGTACCATTAATTCAATAAAAATATCACATATTTTTTATGACCTTACACCTCAGCAGAGTGGTGACACTAGTGAGGACTCACATGTGTTTGTACCTATAGGTGACCAACTTCCTATGGGGGCCATGACACAATTGTTATTTGTTAATACACCCATGATAGCCACATGATCCAGATGGATATCGGTGGCCACCCACCTTTTCCA
Source organism: Picea sitchensis (assembly GCA_010110895.2). Lineage (NCBI taxonomy): Eukaryota > Viridiplantae > Streptophyta > Pinopsida > Pinales > Pinaceae > Picea > Picea sitchensis. Next base: position 98,562 of record SNQJ01S0026583.1, read on the forward strand.
ACTGGCTCAAAACAATTTTCTGACATTTTTGGCAATTTACTATTTTTAGCAGTTTTTACTTCCGGGGCCATTTTGAGGGCCTAAATGAAGGTTTTCGGTNCATCATTATGAGCCATTTCGCACAGGTTGGCTTTGGTTTCATTGCATTCCGACGATTTCCATGATTTTGACTATTTTGAGCTATAAGTCAATGGAATTCACTAAAGAGGTCATTTTGGGCACATTACTTGGAGGAACCTCTCAATGTAATATCTCATTGGAATCAGAAGGAGAAACACTACAAGATGGGATGGATATAAGTGACTTTCAGTGGTTAGGGAAGCCACAAGGAGAGATACAGAGCTTTTCAAAGGTAAAAAGGTTAATTAATTAATTAAATATTAATAAAATGAAAGTCACTTTGAGGAACAAGGTGAGCCAAAAAGTATAAAGGAAAGGCAAAGGCCTCTTCTCATGGATTCATGTATTATCTTATTTTGATTTCTGGCTTCTAGCTAGTGAGCCCAATATTGGGGGTTTTGAGGGTTTTGACATAACAAACCCTAGAGGACGATTCGGTGGTGAAAGATTCCACCTATCTTGTCCCAAGCTTGGTCTCGG
>SNQJ01S0026584.1:27374-43200 GCA_010110895.2 Picea sitchensis
TAAGATCTACTTGGTCTATTGTGTCGTTAGGTAAAAGTGTGTTTTCTAGTGTGTTTCTTTAGTATGCATTAGTATGCATTTGTAGTTAGGAAATACGACGGTCACGATATGTTCCCAACATAGAGTGATCCGATGGTTCATACTCTCCTTGATCTTAACAACCATTGATCCATGGCTTAACACTAGATTGGTCCATGATCTCTATTTAAAGAGATTGGAGGGTCATTTTCCGATGATCGATTGTGAGAAACTCTCTTATAAAATCTCTCTATAATCTTTTTCTTTGCATTAATAAACTTCTCCAAGTGGTCGCGTTGGTTGAGGCCGTGGATTTTTCCCCGTAGGGGTTTTACCACGTAAAAACATCAGTGTGTTTATCTTTGATGTAGTTATTTGAATGGTTACTGAAGGTGTTCGTCCTCTATTGGAATACCTATATTGTCGAACACTCTTCAACACTTAGTCGAATTTCCGTCTATGCACACCTTGCAACATGTCCTCCTCCATGACTTAGCTTCTCCATGGATGACTTTCGCTACTCCTCCTAAGCTTCTGAGTCAAAAGAGTCTGTCGCGCACTCCTTGCAGACAAATTTCTTTCAATCTTAACTCTTGAAGGATGACTATGCACTCCTTGCAACAATCCTTCCACTCTCTATTGTTCCCTCTGAACAATACGAAACTGAGCGAGGTTCTTCCTACTCGCACTCTCAAACTATATTGCTGAACTTTCTGAGTTGCTATAGAATTTCTCACACACACCTTGCAGACACTATGCACTCCTTTCACACATAAGTTTCACGTTATCTCTCCTGAGCTTGTGAATCGAAATAGGCTCTTTCAACGCACACCTTGCATACACTATGCACACTTGCACTTGCTCGTAGAAGAGAAACAATTGAAACTTATTTAAATCTTCATAGATTCATACATTCATCCATGTAAATGCATTCATAAACGCAAGAACAAGAAATGACAAATAATTGCAAATAAACAGAAAGTCTACCATTCATTCATTCATATAGACACAGTAACACCAAACATTTGGGACAATGCTTCTTTGTTATATTCATTCAATTGAAATGTACATGTGTTCATAAAATGATTCTTAGTAGCTCCCAACTCTCAGCTACAATGGAAACAACTATCAAAATGACTAGAATGCCAACAACTTCAACAACTATAGCAATAACTTCAACAACTTCTTTTGGGAAACAATACAAAGCTTTATACAAGAGGGGCTCTTCGAGATTTTCCCTCCAACTACTTTAGAGCTATCTTATCGAATTAAAAGAATTCAACTACTATAATTTATTACAATAAATATTTGTAACAAATAGATAAGATTGAACACATCGAATCTGTACTGCACGCAACTTCATTAAAAGAAAACACATTCTCCAATGATCTCATGCGATCATCCAGCTCCAAAAAATTAAATATGTTCTTTAATTACAATCCTTTCAAAATATTTTTGTGATATGCCACTTTAAAATTCACTTCAAAATTTGCGTTAGGCGCTGAGCTGTCCTCCACTCGTGCTTTGTTGGCGATGTTCCCGCATCATACTCCTCTGGCTGAAAAATTCATGGACTCCACTGGATGAAAAATTCATGCACTGACTTTCCATGCTTCTGGATATCCACTTTGTTTACCTAGAATACATCTTCTATTGGGCATCCTTTCCAATTTACCAAATACTCAAAATATGTTTTCCTTTTGGTCTTCTTACCAATTCGCTGATCTACGATCTTTTCCATCTGCGGCTTCTCTACTACAGGCATCTGATTTTCCCACTGAACCTCTTTTTGATCTTCTGATCCTCTGGTTCCATATTCCCTATAAGGATATATGTATGCAAGGTTGAATATGGGTGATATACCCACATCTTCTGACATCTCTATCTCATAAGCATTCTTACCAAACTCTCTTAGGATTTGGCACGACCCTATCTTCTTCATCTTTAGCTTGTTATATGTTCCTCTTGGGAACCTCTCCTTGCTAGAACTTGATCTCCCACTTCAAATTTAAGTTTCCTCCTATGTTGATCAAATCTGCGTTTATATTCATTGCTGCTCCTCTGCAACTATTCTTTGATCTGATTATGAAGCTCCTGCATTTCTATAGAGAAGTCTTTGGCTCAGTGCTTCTAAATTCACTCTGCTCCAGATCTCTTAACTCTGACACTCCCCTCAAATTAATTCCATACACTATTTGAAATGGAATCTTTTCGGTACTTCTGTTTACTGATTCATTGTATGCAAACTCTCCTTGTGCTAGAATTTGATCCCATTGACTATGATATTCAGTGACCAAAATTCTCAACAAATCTCCTAAAATCTGGTTCACCACTCCAGTCTGTCCATCCGTTTGAGGGTGATATGCAGAACTAAAGGATAGTTTTGTTCCCAGATTCTTCCACAACATCCTCCATAAATGACCAACAAATTTGGTATCTCTGTCTGAAACAATACTCTTGGGAAATCCATGAAGTCTCACAACTTCCTTGAAAAACAAGTTAGCAACGTGCATTGCATCACTGGTCTTCTGGCATGGGATAAAGTGTGCCATCTTTAAAAATCTATCAACTACCACAAATATGGAATCACTTCCTCTTTGTGTCCTTGGAAATCTCAACACAAAATCCATGCTTATCGCATCTCAAGGTCTCTCTGGAATAGGAAATGGTTGATACAACCCAATATTCTGTCTCTTTCCATTTGCATACTGGAAAATATTACATCTGTTCACAAAGTTCTTCACCTCCGCCCTCATACCTGGCCGATAGTATGAACTTTTCAACTGTGCAAACATTTTTTCATGGCTGAAATATCCGACTAGACCTCCACTATGATTTTCTTTCAACAAATTCTCTCTCATCGAGCACTTTGGTATGCACAACTGGCACCCTTTAAACAACAACCCATCCTGAATCAGATACTCTGTCCACTGACTTATGTCTCTGAGCAATGGATTCACACATGCTTCATATGCCTCCTTAAAATCTAGATCATCACAATACATTTCCTTAAGGTGTTCAAACCCCAAGGTTTTCACTTGGAATTCCTGTAGAATTAGACATCTCCTGCTCAATGCATCAACAACCTTGTTAGCATTACCATAAATATGTTTAATGAAAAAAGTAAAATTTTGCATAAAATCTATCCACTTAGCATGTCTCCGATTTAACTTCTCTTGTCTGGTTATGAATTGTAAAGTTTGATTATCGCTATACAAAACAAACTCTTTTGGAACAAGATAGTGCCTCCATTTCTTCAAGGCTTGAATTATGGCATAAAAATATTTATCATATGTGGAGTACTTTCTCTTAGTATCGTTCAACTTCTCACTGAAATAGGCAACATGCCTATTATCTTGGCTCAAGACTGCTCCAGTTGCAACCCCACTCGCATCACATCTCACTTGAAATGTTTTCCCGAAATCTAGCAAGACCAGAATCGGTTGTTCTGTTATCTTCTCCTTCAATATATTGAATATTTTCTCAGCCTCTTCTATCCATTCTAAAGACTTGTGTCTTTTTTTCACCGTATCCATCATCTGTGCACCAATCTCACTGAAATTTCTAATGAACTTTTGATAGAAACTCGCTAATCCATGGAAGCTTCTCACCTCAAATATACTCCTTGGTGACGACCATTCTTTGATTGCTTTCACCTTTTTGGGATACATCTTCAATTCATTCGAAGAGATCACAAAACCCAAATAAATAAGTTCTGTCTTCATAAAAGAGGATTTCTTTAAATTTATCAACAACTTCTCCCACTGCAATCTCCTCATCACTAATGTTAAGTGCCTCAAATGCTCTTCTTCAGTTTTATTGAAGACCAATATATCATCCAGATATACCATCACAAACTTACCAAGAAAATCTTTCAACACTTCATTCATCAAACTCATAAAAGTACTCGGGTAATTTGTTAAGCCAAATGACATAACATGCCATTCATACAACCCCTCATTTGTATTGAAGGTTGTTTTCCACTCATCACCTTCTCTCATTCTTATCTGGTGATATCCACTTTTCAACTCTATCTTTTAAAAGTAGTTCTCTCCTCTTAAACAATCAATCGAGTCATCCATCCTCGACAATGGAAATATGTACCTAATGGTGATCTTGTTTATGGCTCTTGAGTCTGTACACATTCTCCATCCTCCATCCTTCTTCGAACTCAACACACTTGGTACTGCGCATGGACTCAAGATTTCTCTAACCAAACCTTTGTCTAATAAATCCTGAACTAGTCTCTTTACCTCTTCATTCTCTTGAGGTGTCAATCTGTACGCTTCTTTATTCGACAGGCTTTCTCCTGGTATTAAGTCAATGTGATGGATGAAACTCCTGATAGGTGGCAATGAGCTTGGTAACTCATCCACTACTATATCAGAAAAATTCTCCAACAGTTCCTGAATTTCCTCAGGCAAATCCTCCATAGAAGTACTTGTAAGGATAACTTTCGGCTTCCTCACTACAACAAAGTACATCTCTTGTTTTTTCTTAACTTCACTCAAAAGTTCCTTCCCACTCATGAGAAGTATGCTCGTGCTGGCTTCTTCCTTCACTTTCTTCTCCTCAATCGGCAACAACATGTGTGTCCTACCATTCTTCTCCAAAGTATAAGTATTATTTTTCCCATCATGAATGACATTTATGTCATACTGCCATGGTCTTCCCAACAAAACATGACATACATCCATGGGAATCACATCACATAGAATTTCATCTCTATATCCTCCTATTTTAAATTCAACCAAGAATTGTTTAGTTACCGTTACCCGATGACCTTTTTGCAGCCAAGAGACTTTATACAACGTTGGATGTGCAGTCATCTCCAGCTCCAACTTCTCCACCATCTCCACCATCTCCATGGATTCTAAGTTATCGGTGCTCCCATTGTCAATTATCACCTTGCATACTCTATCTTTAGTCTTGCAAGTTGTCCTTAACAAACTATTCCTCTGCACTGGCTTTTCAACCTCTGGCTCTAGTTTTAAGAGAAATTTCTTCATCATCAAATATCTCCCATCTTCTGCGCCTTATACTTCAACATCTTGCTTATACGCTTCTGAAATGTGAGCTTCACCTCCTTCTTTCTTTCTCTCGGGGAATTCCCAAGCCACGTGTCTTGTATTTCCACATACACAACACTTTACCTCGCCTCCTCTACCTCTTCCTCTTCCTCTAGGAAAAGAGTTTCTACCACCACTCTGTCTCCCTCGAGAAATTCCTCCTCTCTTAGAGTGACTATGTGGTTTCTCAGTCTCATATTTGGGCTTCTGTGCCTTGTCATGGGAAATTTCCTTGCCTATGTTCAAAATTCTACCTTTGTTCTGCTGAATCTTCTTTCTAGCCAACTTCTCCTCTGTTTTCAGCGTAATCTGATAAGCATCCTCCATTGTCCTTATTGTCATCATGCTGATTTTGTCCTGGATTTCATATCTCAGGCCGTTAATATACCTGACAACTTTTTCCTCATCTCTCTCTCTCTTTGTCCAGCCCTGATGTTCAGTTTGTAGAACTCTTATGTGTACTCTTTGAATGTCATCCCTTTCTGCCTCAGGTTCTGCAATCTCCTGAACATATTTATCTGATAGTCCTTGGGTATGAATTTAGCCTTTATCTTGGCTACCATTCTATCCCAACTCTTAATATTTCGTTTGCCTTTGCTTCTCCTATCAGCCTACAGTTCATCCCACCATAATGTTGCATGTCCTTTTAACATGGTGACAACATGTTTCACCTTTTTCTCCTCATCAACATCTTCACAGTCGAAATACTTGTCCATTGCTCGTATCCAATCAAGTAGTTCTTCGATGTCTAGATTACCTTCATACATTGGGATGTCTATCTTTGCTCTAGCACCCAACTTAACAACCACTCTCAACAAGCATTCTTCCACAACATCCTCTGCTACAACTTATTCAAATTCCATTTCTTCATTCTCTGCATAATTGACATCTCCAACGTCAGGTTCTCTCCTTTGTGTTGTTTCCATGGCATCCAGCCTTGCTCTGAGTTTTCGCATCTCCCTTTCCATAGATTTATTTTCTACGGGTGGCTCCATAAGTCTATTAGGCGACATTGTGTTGATGTATTTAATACCACTCAATGATATCAGGCTAATCCTTTATCTCCTCTGCGCTACCTGAAAACAAATTCAGGCTCTGATACCACTCTGGTGCAGTCGCCCTTCCCTCCTGGGGATTATGCAACCTCCCGGTCTTTGTTCTTCAAACTCTTGAGCCGAATTAGCTCTTCGGGCCTTCCACAGACCTTGAACAATACATACACACACAAGTCCCCTTGATGTCACCCGCAGACTCGAATTACCCGTAACCCTTCTCTTTGGCGCTTTAGCAACACCGATGTGTGAGTACTATCCCTATGCTAGATTCTTTTTACTATGTGACCATGGGCTGTGACCATGGACCAAATATTCGTAACTTCGGGCTTCAAAAATATCACGACCTCCGCCCTGATCTCCTTCTGAAACAATTTCCTCCGAATTCGTGGATCTTTGTTGCGTGTCTTCCTGGATCTGACGGTCCAGTTGTACTTCGGATTTTGTGACTTCACGCAATTTCACGAACTCCACACGTAACTTCTTCGGACCTCTAACTCTTGGTTTTTTTAATTGCTTCCACACATATCCTCGTAGCCAATAGTTAAGATCGCTTCGCGACTTCAGCGACCTCGCTTCACAAACACTTTAAACACTCCGAACTTCAAAGTGCCGAAATGATTCACAACTATCCTCCATGAAACTTTATCTAGATCTAATGACCTGAAATGATCTTGGTCCTTCCTGGAGGAATCTCATTCGTTAACTTTGGGAAACCTTAAAGAGCTCCTCCCTTTGAATATTTCTCGCATCTCTTCCTCCTGAACTTGTTCCTCCTCGAACTTTTACCTCCTTAGAATGATCTCTTCAACACTTAGTCAAATTTCTGCCTGTGCATACCTTACAACAGGTCCTCCTCCATGAATTAGCTTCTCTGTGGATGACTTTCACTACTCCTCCTAAGCTTTTGAGTCAAAAGAGTTTGTTGCGCACTCCTTGCGAACACAATTCTTTCAATATAGACTCTTGAAGGATGACTATGCACTCCTTGAAACAGTCCTTCCACACTCTATTGTTCCCTCTGAACAATACAAAATTGAGTGAGGTTCTTCCTACCCACACTATCAAACTATCTCTGCTGAACTTTCTGAGTCGCTATGGACTCTGTCACGCACACCTTACAAGCACTATGCACTCCTTTCACACATAAGTTTCATGTTATCTCTCTTGATCTTGTGATTCGAAATAGACTCTGTCAACACACACCTTACAGATGCCATGCACACTTGCACTTGCTCGTAGAAGAGAAACAAATGAAATTTATCTAAATCTTAATAGATTCATACATTAAGCCATGTAAATGCATTCATAAACGCAAGAATAAGAAATAACAGAGAATTGAAAATAAACAGAAAGTCTACCATTCATTCATTCAGATAGACACAACAACACCAGACATTTGGGACAATGCTTCTCTGTTATATTCATTCAACTGAAATGTACATGTGTTCCTAAATTGCTTCTTAGTAGCTCTCAAATCTCAGCTACAATGGAAACAACTATCAAAATGACTAGAATGCCAACAACTTCAACAACTATAGCAATAACTTCAACAACTTCTTCTCAGAAACAATACAAATCTTTATACAAGAGGGGCTCTTCGATCTTTTCCCTCCAACTACTCTAGAGCTATCTTATCGAATTAAAAGCATTCAACTACTATAATTGATTACAATAAATATTTGTGACATACATATAAGATTGAACACATCGAATCTGTATTGCACACGACTTCATTAAAAGAAAATACATTCTCCAATGATCTCATGCGATCATCCAACTCCAAAACATTAAAGATGTTCTTTAATTACAATCCTTTCAAAATATTTTCGTGATATGCCACTTTAAAATTTAAAATTTACCTCAAAATGTGTGCTAGGCACTGAGTTGTCCTCCACTTGTGCTTTGTTGGCGATGCTTCTGCATCAGAGGTGGAGCAAATGGACAACATCTAGCTAGCTTAGGGGAATTTCAAGAAACATGACCCATGAGAAATTGTCAAAAAACATTGTAGTATAATAAAAAATGTCAAGGCATATATACATGAAGATGATACTTTTGACACAAACATGCATCATAATCCCCTTGAATTCCCCGGAGTTGGTCATGATAGGCTGTTTAGTAGAAGAGGAATTTCCTCCTCTGATGCTGGATTGCTGCAAGAATTCCGCCGATCCCAACACTGAAGACTGAGGGATCAAATGGGGAGAATTCTGGAACGAGGAGGACAACCACGACCCACCCAGTAGGGAAATACAAAAAAAAGTACCAATGCAACCGACTCTGGACAACCACGACTCACCGAGATCATGTAGGCTCACGAAGGATCATTTGGCCCTCATTTTCGAGATGAGAAGAGACTTGGCCAAGCAACTGTACAACCAGAGCATCCTCAACAAGTGCCTAGATATTTTGATTGATTCCTTGTCAAGTGAGCCTGCGAAGAGCCGTTGCTCGACATGTTTCCATCCATATTCCTTCACAGTTCGCCGGGAAGGATGCCCAGGTTCGCCTCATGCCTAGCTTCTTTATTGTTAATTTTCTGGTCTTAGCTACAATTTTGTTTTCTACCAATAAACTCTGGTTCACTAGCTGGTCCTTGAACAATGTCGACCACCTGTTCTGGTTTCCATGCACGTGGAAGAACATATGGAAAGCTATTATGGTTTCAGACATGGGTTGCTTTCTAGTCTTTGCACAAAGCAAGCCACCTGTTATGGTTTCCATACATTTGGAAAAACAGGTGGCAGATATTGATGTACTCTTAGATATGTGTCACTTTTTTATAGCATAAGGTAATACAATTTTTTTTATTTACAAAATAAAATAAAATATTACTATAAAATTATAAGATTCATGATTGTATTTAAGTGATTAGTAAGGAATTGCCTTTTATTTCCATGATTGTTTTTTTTTTTTTAAAGAAATAGGGAGATGATATATTAAAAAGGGGCAGCCTCGACTTGCCTGAGAAATCAGAAATCACAGTCTTGTAATGGCTGGTTGTCGTTACTTGAGCCTTTTGGGCGTATATGCCTAGGGTTGTTTGTGTCTTCCCTGTTACTAAGTTTCCCTTATAAACAACAATGGTTAATTGTTGTTATCCGGTAAAAGACTCCTAAGAAACACTTTCTTTTAAAGAACATTAATATAGGGGGGTGCCATTTGCCAATGGGCCTTCCATTTCTTGAATTTCTGCTGAGTGAACCTTGTTTAATTGAGCCTGCTCCCGTTCTAGATTCGAATGGAGGACTGCTCTATCTTCCTGGTTTTCCATATGGTCTTATGCCTACTGGGGATTATTAATTTCTACTTGGTCCTGAGGGTTAGTCTGTTGCCCAAGAGAGTGATACATCATCTTCTCAAGGGTGGAGTCTCTCATGATATTTTTTGTTCCTTGTGGCAACCTCGTCACTAGGTTTGCCTATTCATCGGCCCACTTGTTATTTTCCCTTTTGATGTGGATGAAAGAGGCTGTTTGTAAGTCTGCGAGGGAAGATCTTATCTTTTTCGAAATTGTAGCTAGGTGGATACTCTTTGGCGTTGAGTCGGTGATCATGATTCTTATGGTAATCATAGAATCTCCAACAATGATGAGATTGGTGACTCCCATTTCGACTGCCATTTGCACTCCTTTCAATAAGGTGAGCTGTTTTGCTTGGTTATTGGAGGCATATCCTATGCTCCAGACATAACTTACTGTGGTCAATCCCCTTGGGTTGAGCAAGACCCCTCCCGCTCCTGCGATTCCTGGGTTGCCTTTGGAGGTGCCATCAAAAAGGAGAAAATGGGAAGGTTGAGAGAGTAACCATTCTTGAAACTTTGTCGGAGTAACATGAAGTTGCCAATTTGGTCTACGAAGCTGAATGTGAGAAGTGGAGTAATGAATTTCCAATTGATTTATCCATTGAGTTTCTTGTCTGTCGAGACAAGCACCATTTGAAATTGAGATTTTTCTTGAGTTAAAGCACTCCACAAGTTGAGATCTTAGGGATTTGATTGTTTTTCCAGGGTCCGAAACTTCTTCCAAGAAGATACTTCTGTTTCGAGCCAACTAGACCTGCCAACACACAGATTTTGGGAGGGAGGGCCATATTCTTTTGAGGATCGATTTTTTAAAGACAAGATTTTTATAGTGAGAGATCCAGTTGCCTAACATTTCTGAGATTTCCCCTGGCCAATTAACACGTTTGGAGAGGTTTTGCAAGATCCCCTGCCAATTTTTTTTGGAGAAATCACAGTCCAGGAATAAATGGGCAATGGTCTCCATGTGGTTTTTGCAGAGGACGCATTTGGAGGGGCCCATGAGTCCACACTTCCTTAGATTTTCACAAGTGAGGATTTTTCCTTGAATCAACGTCCAACTGAAGATGTTAATTTTTGGTGGAGAGTTCGGGTGCTAGATGTGATGGTCCCATTTGAATTTGATTGGGTTTCTTTCCTGCGATAAGAGGTAATCGTATCCACTTGCCACCGTGTAGCTGCGTTCTCCCCATCCCCTTTCGTCGAAGTCGAGCAGGTGATGCAGAGAGGAGCCTCTCAGTTCTTGCAACAATGATTCCACCTGATCTCTGAGAATGCTCGGGGAGTCTCCTAAGTTCCAGATAGTCCACTTGCCATTCGAATTCCACTTCGAAATGTCATACAACATAAATTTTTGATTTGCTGTGAGCCAATCCCTGAGTTGGGCCATTCTATCATTTGTTTCTAGAGGCGTTTTGTTGAGAATTTTATCCTCCCATTTTTTTTTTTTCTTGTTTCCAGGTATCTAGTGGAGCTGAGATCATATTAGGGGCAGCGAGGATGCCAGAAGCTTCCAGATGGGGGATCCAGTCGGATGGTCAAGGTGACTGTCGATTCCTCTCAAGTGGTCCTGGTGGAAGTATTTGTTGATCAATGCCTTCTTCCACCAAGTGAAATTCCCTGTAATTGTTCTTCAGAGTAGATTAGCTCCCAATGCCAGATTAACAAGTGAAGGATCTCTTATTCCCAATCCCTTGGACTCTTTGGGTTCTCTAACCACCTACCATTTGACCAGATGATATCTCTTTCTTTTGGTTTTTCCTCCTTCCCAGAGGAACTTTCTGATCGATTATGATAGAGAAGACTTAATCGAGGTAGGAGCTAGGAGAGAGGAGAAATGATAGATGGGGAGAGCAGATAACACTGCATTAATTAGAACTAGTCTTCTCACCGGATTCAACCATTGTGCTCCCCACTGTTCCATCTTTGCCTTTATTTTGGAAGTTATTATAACCCAATTGTCCACTGGAATAGAGGAGAGGCAGATCAGGATTCCAAGGTACTTGAAAGATCTCCAATTGATTGCTATTGGGTACTGGAGAATGCTCGGTATATTTGATAAAATTCTGGCTTTGGTGTTCCAAGCGTAGATGTAACACTTTGCTGAGTTCACCTTGCCTCCTGAAGCTTCTAGGAATTATTCCAGAATAGCTTTGAATATTCTGGCCATGATTGTGGAGGCTCCTCCTATCAGGAGAGTATCGTCTGTGAACTGGGCATGATTTATTCATCTAACTCATGTGTCTATTCTTATTCCGGGGCTGTTTTTCTACTGTCTTTCTTGGTCCAGTCTGCTTCCCAACGCTTTAGCCATAAGGATGTAAATTCCAGGTGAGAGAGGGAACCCTTGTATCATTCCTCTAGAAGCCTTAAAAAAAGAGCAGGGGCGCCCGTTGATCAAAGGGGCTATCCAGGGGCTGCTTATACAGGACTGAATCCAGTTGATGAAAGAGGGGTGGAAACCAAAATTTCTGAGTGCTTGAAGGAGGAAGCTATGGTTGACTCTATCAAAGGCATTATCCATATCCAGCTTGATTACCATGCCCCTTTCTCTTCTCTATTTACTTGAGTGAACAACTTCTTGGACCAATATGATATTGTCCCAAATTTGCCTTTTGGGAACAAAGCCACCCTGTCCCGGGGAGATGATTTTTGGGAGAAGAAGTTGAATTCCGTTCGCTATAATTTTTGTAATGATTTTATAAGAAACGTTGCACAAGGACATGGGGCAGAATCTTGAAAAGGTCCCTGGATTTTTCTCTTTGGGAATAAGAGCTAAGAATGTGGAATTGGTGCCCCCTCCCCCAAGTCTGGAAGACCTTTGGACGTACTGGATCATTCTGATAAGCTCATATTTAATGACGTTCCAAATTTTTTGATAGAAATGAGCCGTGAAACCATCAGGCCCCGGGGCTTTGTTAGGTTGAAGGTGATTGATAACGTTTCTTATTTCTTCCTCAAAAACTTTCTAAATTAGTTTCTCATTCTCGTCCTCCTTTTTCAGCTTGGGAATGTTGGAGAGTGTCTCCTCCCTGTCCTTTTCATTCTTTGCATCTTTTTCTTTATACAGATCTGTAAAGTGAGATACGACTGCATTTTTAATATGCTCAAAATATGTGCATGGATTCCCTCCAGGATTTGTTATCTTGGAGATTAGATTCAACCCTTTCCTTGCTTGAAACTGATTGTGGAAAAAATACATGTTCTTATCTCCAGTTGAAATCTAAAGAGCCCTAGATTTAAGTCTCCATGAGACTTCTTCCCTTCTCATAGTAGCTTGAAGGCGAATCTGCAGTTGGCCTTCCTCCACCAATAGCTCGGGAGTGATTGGCCCAGATTCGATTTTTTCCATGACGGTGGCCATCTGTGCTTTTGTGTTCTGAATTTCCACTTTTGGTACTTTGAAGGTGAGGTTGACCCATTCCCGGATGTCTCTTTTGAGTCTTATTAGTTTTTGTTCCCATATGTGCACTAGGGATCCTTGCACCCATAGAGACCAAGAGGTGGAGATAAGGGATATGAAGTCTGGGGCATCTAGCCAGAGCGGATTGAATATGGAGGGGATTGGGCCCAGGTCCGAGAAATGGGAGAAGGAAAGAAAAATAGTGCGATGGTCAGAGCTGGCCCATGGGAGGATTTCAGAGGTGATGCAAGAGGAATCCATGAGGAGGGAGTTGCTTAAGAGAAAATAATCTATCCTGGCCATGATGTGCCCAGGGCTTGTCCTACGATATGACCAGGTGAAACGACCACCCTCAGGCTTCAAATAAAAAAGTTCAAAGGTGGAAATCAGAGCTTCTAGGTGTTCCCTTCCTGAATCCCTTACCAGCGACCCCCCCTTCTTTTCCCAGGGATAGAGTGTGGCATTTAAGTCTCCTTCTACTATGATGTCTCTATTGGATTCTACTTCCAAAATATTGAATAAAGACCTCCAACAATCTAGATTTTCATGGTGAAGATTCGGGACATAAACATTTATTATGGAAAAAGAGTTACCTGAGGTGTGGTTTCTTAGTTTGGTTAACAACTAGTGTTGAGCTTGATGGCAATCCAACAAAGTGAACCTATTCTAGTCCCATAAGGTGCAAATGCCTCTAGAAGCCCCTCTTGAGCTTATTTCCCTGCCTTCGCTTGTCTTCCATATGTGTTTACTTTCACGGAGGACAACATCCTCGCTTAGTTTGGTCTCCTGGAGCAGTATAACTTGAGGAGAGGAGGAAAAAATCAGCTGTCGAGTTGATTCTTTTTTCTCCTTGCCTCCTAGTCCCCTACAGTTCCAAGAGACCAGATTCATTATTTACATGTGGGTTTTTGGGCCCCCCTTTAGAGGGCGCAAGACTGGGGTTCTCTTTTATTCCTTTGTTCTCTTTACCGAAGGAGGAGTCTAGTGTGGATAGGAGCCCTAGATCTTTTTCCCTGTCATCGATTTCTTCCCTCTTTTTGCGGCTTGGCTTCCTTCCTGGTTTTTTTGCATTGGAGATTGAACTAGGGTCTCGCCCAGGTTCTCCATCAGATTCACCTTGTGATTCTTCTTCCAGGATTATTGGAATATTGTTTCTTGTCTTCGTGCTCTGCCTTGCCTGGGGTTTTTTCCCTTTTCCTGGAATCGATGCATGCTAAACAGTCAGAGGGATTTGCTAGTCCTTTGCTGGCGAGGAAGGAGCTCATTCTTCTGTTGGATTTTCTTGAGGATCTCCTTCTTCCTCAGGCTCAAAGAGGGAAACACATCGATTGGGATTTTCTTGTGAAGCTTTTCTGCTGGTTACCTTGTGTGGGCTTGTTGCGGTTCTAGTCTACATGGTAGTTAGAGAGGGGGCCTGGTGTTGTTTTTGGGGCCTCGACATCACTTCTGGGATTTCCATTTTTCCTATTCTTCTTGTCCCTTTGCAGCTGCAGGGGATTTGGGGCAACGTTTTTGCAAAATGGTCGTATTCATGGCACATTCTACATTTAAAAGGGAGTTGTTCATAGTCGACTTGCTGTAGGAAGGACCAGTTGTCGAGAGTTAACTGGATTGCTTATGAGAGGCCCTTTTCCAGGTTGACCTCGACACAAATCCTCGCGCATGCGTGCATTCCATCTCTTGGTTCATCTTGGTCTATGTATCTTCCAAGAGTGTTTCCTATGCTTCTGATAGTTTCATCGTTCCAGCAATGAAACGACAAGAAGGGGAGACAAACCTAGACTGGGACAACCGATGGGATATCGTTCTCCGAGATGAAATCCGGATTCCAGCTATTAAGGTACAGTCCCCGAGCCCCCATGAAATAAGGTCCACTCCTGAAGATCAAATCTCTATCTATTTTGGTCTCGAAAAGGAACAGGAAAAAACCTTTGCCACAGAAAGAAGATGAGACTTTTCCTTGAATGAGAGGAGACTAATTTTTGTCTACCCATTCAGAAACCGTGTGTGGGGATGGCCAGATTCCCATGAACTGCCCAACCAGGCCATGATTCACGATTTTGAGCGCTAGAGGGTAAGATGAGTCTGCATGGACCTGGACCTTGGGGATATCGTCCATTTTTTTAACAAATTTCGATTGAGGGTTCTTCTACATCTTCTGAGATGAGGGAACCATGGTTTTGAAGGCGTTTATATCCGGGGGGAGGGGGTGGAGGGGGTGGCGGAGGCAAGGGGGAGGGGCCTCCCGAACCAGAGGCGGGCGCGACCATGAGGGCGAGCAACAGTAGGCCGAGCAAGCAACAACCTAAAATAAAATGTACTAAATCATTATTTCCATGATTCTTACAATACCTTAATCTTCAATAAAGTTTTAAGTTGATTAATCAAATAAATTTAAGGATTAGATAGTTTATTAATGAACGTTACCATCTAAATTTTCTTGGTTCAATATTTTTTTTTTAAATAATAATTTAAAATTGAAGTTTAAATCAATCTAAGTGGAAACTATTCTAAGCACTTTTGAAAGAAAATAGAAAAATAGGAAATATATATTCAATTTATTAAAAACAGGTTATCAATTTTTTAATTATTTATATTAATTCAAAAATCTAAAATAAAATTATTTAAATTATTTTTTCATTTTTTTTTAAAATATAAATATAATAAAATATATTTCATAATTATCTTAAAATTAATCCTTAAATTATTATTTTTTTAAATAAATCAATAAATAAAATATATCTATTTATTGTATAAATTTTAAAAATAAATCAATAAATAAAATATATCTATTTATTGTATATATTTTAAAAATAAATCAATAAATAAAATATATCTATTTATTGTATATATTTATTAGGTATTATATCTATTTATTAAGGCATGGAGTGGATAACAACAATTGAATGTTCAAAATGAGAATAAGACTCCTATAAAAATGATGGTTTAATATAATCTATCTATCATGTTTTAAATAATGT
>SNQJ01S0026584.1:58070-77751 GCA_010110895.2 Picea sitchensis
AATTGAACATATGAGTACATTAAAAAAAACACTTTAAATTATGGTTATTACCTTATATGTGTTAAGTTGTGACATAAGTAGATTGATCCTTTCTAGGATGTCAGGAGTTTGATCTGGACGGTCTAACAAGCTAGCAAGTTCCTTGTTTGCTTTAATGATCTTTTTTTTTATCAATACCATTGGATCAGGGGATGAATACAACCCCTCCTCATCGGCAAAATCATGATCAACATGGCCTGTAGACTACATATAATTTCAAAAAAATCAATGTCATTTCAGTTATATAAACAAATGAAATAATTGATTGCCACACAAATAAAATTATATAAACAAATAATATAATTCACGTAAAATGAAAGTCGAATTTGATAATCATTTACATGTTTTGTGGTTGGCCCTTTTCCACAATTATCCTGCCACATTATAATATAATTAGAACCCCCAAATATTTAAAAAATTGTTAACGATAACAAAAAAACTGATTTCCACCCAATTAAAATCAACCTCAACAATCAACCTCCCACATTATTATAAAATTAGGACCGTGAAATATTTAAAACATTGTTAAAGATTAAAAATATATAATGCAATAAGTAGAGGTTGCTTAAAGAGGTGTTGCATAGGTACCCACACACTATTAGTCGATGTTTCTATTCGATTCAAATGGTAATCCACTAATAACTCTTCCCCGAGAGATATTATTTTATTGCGCATAGGACTACCCGATTCTCTTCGCGTCCCTCATATATGCAATTTGGTTGCTTGTTTGTTGTCCCGGGTCGCATGTTGTTTATAAACCCTGCGATATTGTTGGAAGCTTTAGGCCTTCCATCAATATAGATAGTCGCTCCCTTATTTTTACTGTTGTTTATTAGCTGTATATAATTTGTTGTGAGTGCATATCTTTTCATACTTCGCATGTACCAGACCAACCGCATCCAATCGTTATTATTGTAACACATTCTGACATAGTCCATCAATTTAGTTACTATATTGTATTTTACAGTTATTCCATCCATGGAAAATATCCTCAGACCATGCAGGGAGGATGGTGCAATGTGATATGTCCTATTGTTGACAATGAAATCAATGTCTAATAGAGGCAGTTCCTTAGGTACCCATTATTTGACCAGATATTTATACCTGAGTGGAACCTCTATGTCTCTTGTTCTCTCATCATTATAAGAGCATGATCCTCCTTCGGCAAGAAAAAATTCCATGCGTCTACGAAATTTTCTTTTGACTTTTTCACCTCTGGTCCTTGGTCACGTATCATATCTACTAGATGAAGTCGCATTTCTCTATGTTTGTCCTAAGCTTCCGTCACTCGAGGAAGAAATATCTGGAAGGTACCTATTTGGTTGTACCTTCAGTCGCATGTGCACATGTTGTTTGTGAGTAGACCACATGCACAATATAGAATGGTCCAAAAAATCAAATAAGTGCAAATCTCAAGTAGAGTTTTTTCGAGGCTACACACTTATAGGGCCATGATTTCTCTCTCCATCTGTTATGAATAATTTCTAAGCCTATAAATGAGATATTCTTGGTGATATTGATACATTTATATTTATGGTTCTCACCCTTATGTTGGTCAAAGTTGTGATGATCCTTTCCAATATCCTTTGACCTTGGTTATCTTCTTGAGAGATCCCTTATAGCTCTCTAGATAGGTCTCACCATGAGAGTGGTGATGTTATATTGTTCTAGATCTTGCAACCATAGTGATAGATCAAGATCCATTTACTAAGGAGAAGTTATGTCCTTGTGGAAAAGTATGGAGGGACCTAGATTCGAGTGATGGAGGTGTTGTAGCAAGATCAAGTATGGTTTGCTTATTGTACACACATTTATTTTAATATAGATCTACTTTTTTCCCACCCAATTCCTTGTGTTACTATTATGCATGTTTGTTATGTAAAGATCTAGGAGTTGGTGGTGAATTACTTAACTTGAAAGTATTTTAGATCTAGTGTTTTGAAATTACTTGAAGTGTATATCTTGGAATAGGCCAGAAGGTTGTGCATGTTTGATTATGTGCATATCTACAAATGAAATCAAGGATTAAGACTTTTGGATCAAAATTGTTCACTTGGTCAAGCCTTTACAAGAGGGGGATATGAAATGGTCTAATGGGAAATAAAGCCTTTATTGAAAAGTTGTAGTTCAAGAAATTGCATCCTTTCCATCACGTTCCTTAAATTAAGCTCATCATCATAAATGCATTATGTGGTTGGTGAGGAAATGCAATATACCTTATGTAAAGAGGGAGTATGTTAAAGGTACATTATAAAGAGATTAAAATAATTTTGGGGAAATGTAAAATTATTTCATTCCATTCACTTTATTCATGGTATGATACTGGTTCTTTAGCATATTCACATTCCATTATGAATTTCAAGCTACATTATCATATGTTATTAGCACCCAAAATTCATTACTACCTAAACCAACATTGAGAACCTAAGAATAGGAAATTTGTGTGAGTATAGAGGTTAGAAAAATAGAAAACCATTACCTACATGATGAATTTCAAGCTACATTATCATATGTTATTAGCACCTAAGGGTTCATTATTACCTAAACCAACAATGAGAACCTAGGAATAGGAAATCCGTTTGAGTATAGAGGTTGGGAAAATAGAAAACCATTACCTACATGCCCTTGCTTCCCATTGATATCTTATGATCCAAAACGTTGATCCATAATATTTTCTAAAAGGAAATTAGTAGTGGGCGTTCTCCTATATTTAGTTACAAACTAGTAGTGATTTCTTGATGGACTGCATGCATGTTCCATCCTCATCCTAGTTCCAATTTTTGAACTTTTTTTTCTATATTCAAAGTTCTAAATATATTTTTTATATCTTTAGTTTTGGATGCACAATTAGAGGGTGCAATTACCCAAATTAGTAGGGGCACTCATGCATGTGGATTCCCAACTTAGTGAAGGGTATGAATATCTAGGTGGGTGCACCTTAATTCGACTCGCTTATCCATGCAAACAAATGGTTAGATTTCACACTACAGAATTTTTGTCCATGCATTTATATTCATTGTACCTCTCTTATTTCTAGTTTATAAAGGGGAATTAAGAAAAACTACTTTATGGTCCAAGAGTTGAGTTTTGAGCTATAGCTTTAGCTTTCTATTTCAGATTTAATATAAAATCAATGATGATGTTTTGAGTCTTTATATTAGAATGTTTGTTTATTTAATTATCAATGGAATGTTTTTGTAGGTTAAAGTAATCTATAACATAAATTTTGATAAGTGTTTCAACTTTAGTGATCTATAGTTTTAGGTTGGTTTCTAGAGTGCAAAAAATTCTCAACATGGTCAAATGTTTTATGGTATTAGAGTGCATTTAATGAAATATTGTAGGAATTTGTGTATGTATAGTAGGGATGCTACCTATGATAGGGAGATATTGAGAGGTTTTAGGGATGAGATGTTAAAGATGTGTTCTTGATAATATCATTATGGTCTTGTGATAGGTTTCTTTTGGTTTGATGATATATTTTGTTTAGTAGGTTGTTCCAAGAGCAATTATAGGACTACATTTAGTCTTAGATATGAATACAAATTTTAAATTTCCCTCTCACTTCATCCCATGGAAGTGTTAAGCATAGATGATGTTGGAAGACCATGATCTTTGGTATTCTATGGAGATGGTAAAGACTACCAATCATGTGTTGTTAGTAGAACATAAAAAGAAGATGGCCAAGACAAAGTGGATCGCTATCCCTCACATAATTAGAAAGACCATGAGAAAGGATATATTTGATGTTATTGTCACTTTATATTAGAGTGAGAGGATGAATTTAAATAGTCTATTTTGGAATAAGCTTAAAACCACACAAAAGAGAAAGATAGATATTGTAGCCATCTACTTGATGAATATTACTGAACTCCGTGATCATATTGTAACAATTTGAGAAAGGGTGAAGAGTGAAAAGCTAGTTCCCATAGCCTTAAATGAGTTTTCTTCTATGTATCCTTTTGTTAGAGGGGTCTATGCCCTAGAAAATTTTCCCACCTTTAAAAAGCATAGAGGAGGAGCAAAATCTTACCATCATCAACAATATGAAGAAAGGAAACAATAAGGGAGGACCCAAGAAAGTTTGAAAAGGGGAGAAAGGGGATTCATATTCCTCTAATTAGGGAAAGAAGGTCCTTAACCATATCAGGTGTTTCAAGTGTAATATCTTTGGCCACTATGCTTCTTAATCTCATGAGAAGAAGGGGAAGGGAAAGTAAAAAACAATAGAAGTATTTTATCCAATCTTGAGACACTCTTATCCATTGTCTCGTCCCTTTCATATAACACCATTTTTGGTGTTGGATGGTGTGTGGACAATGGAGATTCCAAACATATGGACTCTAATGATAGGGCCTTTAGTAAAATTCAAGAGTTGGAGGAAGGCATGCACATAAACTTTGTAATGATGCCACATATCTAGTAGTAGGAGTGGGATCTATCTCATTGCATATTCCATTAAGTGATATACTTGATCTTACTAGTGTTTTATATGTACCTAGTTTAACTAAGAATCTCCTTTGAATTTTAGTAATGATGTACTAAATTAGGATTTATTGTTGAGTTTTATGATTATCATGTCCTCATGTGAAAGAGATTCCTAGATCCTAATTGGTTTTTGGCCAATGGTATTTGAGAGGGTGGTGAGTACAAGTTGTAAAGAGATCCCGTGAGAGCCCTAGTGCATTAAAATGATAACTTGTGTGAGCTTTAACAAAAGAGGGTAGGTTGCTTGCATTGTGAAGGGTTTCCAATCTTGAAGGACATAATTCAAGGATTGTTGAAATTCAAGGTTAAGAAGAAAGTAAAGTGCAAGGGTTTTGTACTCAGTAAGCATGTGAAGGATTATTTTCCTAGAAGAAAACATAGGTTAAGATATATTCTTTCCATCCTCCTTATTAGGTAAAATATAGTATGTTTCATTCATTGATCATTCATGTAGGAAGACCTAGGTTTACTTTAGGAAGACCAAGGATGAGTTCTTAGGGAAGTTTCAAGAGTTTGAGGCTCTTGTAGAAAATCAAATAAGAAAGAAGATTGAGATGATAAGTTCTAAAAATGGACAGGGTTATACCTTTGAGGATTTCAACACTTTTTATAAGCAATTAGGAATTAAGGAGGAGTTAATAACACCCTAAAACCATTAGTATAATGGGGTTATAAAGAGGAAGAACACATCCATGATAGAGACAATCAAATCCATGATTCATGATCTAGATATACTCATGTGTCTCTAGGAATAAGCATATATTACAACTATCTACAATTTGAACATGTGTCCTCATATTTTTGAAGGAAATGACACTAGAAGAGACATTCATAGGCGAGAAGCCTTAAGTAGAACATATTCATGTTTACGATTGTCCCATCTATATTCATATTCCTAATGATAAAATGACTAAGTTGGAACCTTCTAGTTATAGGGGTATCTTTGTGGGTTACAATGAAACCTATAAATATTACAAAGTCTAAATTCCATCTTTAATGGAAGGAAAATGTGAGAATATTTTTCAAGTTTGATAAGGATGCATGGACCTGCAAGTCTCAGGAACCTCTAGTATACATTGAAGAGGTAGATGATATTATTTCCCCAAAGG
Source organism: Picea sitchensis (assembly GCA_010110895.2). NCBI lineage: Eukaryota > Viridiplantae > Streptophyta > Pinopsida > Pinales > Pinaceae > Picea > Picea sitchensis. The sequence continues at coordinate 63,707 of SNQJ01S0026584.1, forward strand.
TTGTTCCTTGGATTTCAACAAAAAAAATATTTAGATCAATAAGCTCTTGGAAATGCAGGGCATGCTTATTTACCATCCAATCCATCTATAAAACCTATGAACCTTATCCATACATTATAGTATGTAAACAAGAAAGTTGGAGCTCCTATGACTTTATTTTGGGTAAGTTATCCTTACAAGAAAATTTTGAATTTTCTGGCACTAAGATCATCCATCATTGATGATATTAGTTCCATAATATTAGTGCACCTTACCTCATACCAAACAATTTATTTCATAGAAAAATCATGTTGGAGGTTTAACCCCCCACTTCCATAAATGCATGGATTAACTCTGTGGGTAGTTAATTGGTTGTTCAAAATCATTTATTAGACTGATGGTCCAATCAATTGTGTAGTAAACTTGTGTGAATAAATTTCTACCAAAACTTTATAAACTACGTGCTATAGGGATTTGACATTTGTATGAGAAGAAATTTGATAATTTTTAAATGTACAGAAGTAAAAAATCCAGGGTCTAAACTTGAATTTATTGTTACAAGATTCTTCTCAACAGTAAGATGAGTGAGGCAATTATGTCCTATTTTGTCATTCTTAGATATCATCTTAGGAAAATATTTACCTAGTATGCTAAGTTGGTTGATCACCACTACAATAAAATAATGGTTTTGTAAAAAAAATTAGTGATGATACTATCCTTATATTAAGGATAGACAAACTAAAAGTTGAGCCTTGGAAAAGGGCCTTGTAACATTTTTGTCAGTGCTTGGGGCTAGAGCAAAATTGGTCGAGTTCAAATTTCTGACTCCCTTCACAAATAAATAATGAGGCTTTGAAGAAAATCATGTAGCTTGTCATTCTCAAACAAAATATATATGCATGATCATATTCAGATTCTATGTATAGAGTATAGAGTTGTAGGGGAAGCAATCAATTTTGATGTATATGTTTGGTAATTTACATTCTAATAATACTACATCTAAAATTTAACATGTTCATTTTTTGTGAAGTATTTTTTAGTTTGTAGCAGTTTTATTGAGTATTTGTGACATATATATTTATGCATGTTTATATGTTGTGGTTTCACTTGTTTATTTGCATGCTCAATTTTTGATATTTTGGGAATAATGATGATGGTGTCCTTATGACTAAGGGTACATTACACTTGTGGCATGGGTTGAAGAATCATATTGCCAAATATGCTCTTAGATGTATGGAATGTTAGTAAGTCAAGAATGAGCATCAACATCTAACCAAATTTGTGCAAATTTTATCACTTTCATAATGGAAACGGGAAGTAGTAGCAATGAATTTTATTACTGAATTTTCAAGAATGGAGAGGCTTATTGGAAAATAATATTTTGTTTCCAAAGGGAAAGAGAAAAGAAGGCTTATTGGAAAATAATATTTTGTTTCCAAGTTTCAACGTAAGATCTCATCTCGTTTCCCTCTTGTGCCCTAAATGAAGGCATCTACCTCCATTGACTTAGAAAGACAGGCATTGAATGCATGTAGATGATTAATGAGGAAGTATATCACACATGGTTATTGAAGCACGGGAAGAGTTCATTCATTATGATAAAATATAAGAGTATTACATCCTTCTACCTAATTGGAAATCAAGGCATTCATTCCATCATTTTCACCATTTTCACATTAAAATTTTCAAACTCACATGATGAGTTCTCCATCTGCTACTAAGGAACTAGAAATATGAAGATGACCAAATCAATACTATGAAAGGAGAATTTACAGACCTTGGGGAAGAGATAGAGAGGTTGTAGATGATAATATAGGTTGGTCAAGTTATTTATCCTTCACCTACGTATAGTTATTGTTGTGCATTGGTTGTTTGAGAGACAAATTTTATTCTTCCATGTTATTCCTAGAAAAAATTGAACAAATTGGACTTTTTCTTCCTTCTTTGAAGAGCACTGGGAGAGAAGAATATCCCTATCAAAAAACTATTGAGAAGATAAGGGGAATATTTTCCTTATGTTGTGTAGGAAAATGGAAGAGAGTGACATGTATGTTTGATGGTTGGATGAGATGCACAAAGTGATTTGTAATGAGTGGACTAGTTGAATGATGAGCCCAATGGGTTGGGTTGAGTGAGTTATGAGCATGTAGCTTATATTCCTTCGCTCTTGTTTCTTCAAAGCCCTTCTTAGGGGTGGAATTTATAGTAGATTCCCATGGTAGGGTGGAAAATTGCTCGTACACAACCATTTTTTTTGGACTATATTATGTTAAAACATAAGTGCTCTATTTGTTTCTATTAATATGCAATTTAATGGTATTCAATATTTCTCTCCTTTATTGTATCTTCAATGTATTTGTCCCATCCATTCAAGGGATATAATAAATAATAACCTTATTTCTTTTCAATGATTCTAAAAAAGGGTAATATTGTAGGTTTTCTAAAACAAGACCAATTATATCTTCTCACTCATTAAAGAGTAACTCACTAAGGTTGACACTCGAAGAACCAATAAGGAAGGCTGAAACAAGAAGTAGAATTGGATTTCAATTTGTCTCTCTACCTTACTTTCATTTTTATGGTGGGGGGAGGGGTTTAGTAAGGGGCGCATGTCTTGATCTTAAGTTGTAGATATAGAAAGCTTCTTTTTTATGTTGGATTATATCTAGTTATTTTAATGAATGTGATACTTCATTGACATATGTTTAAACCATTCCAGGCCTATATGGAATGTCGTCCCTACTTTGATATTGTGAAATGGTCTATTGAGGGCCAAACTTTTAATGGAGTAGGAATGGCTACATGTCCCATGGTTGGAAGTGTGTGGGATGGGGACACCACAAATAATGGCATGTTGAATATGTACGTGTATTTCAATGTATGTGGAATGTCATCCTTAGTGTGTACATGTGTATGTAGAATTTACTTACTCAAGGCATCCAATGACTTTACAAAAATGATCCTCAATACTATACTAAATCCTTCATGGGTAAAATAATTAAACCAATTACTCTTCTCACTCCATGCATAGTCTATGCAAAGAATATGAACCAAGCGATAATAATTAAACCTCAACGCAACTAGCATAACAACATATCCCTTGACTAATTTAGATAATACTTATTCTATGTGATGAATAAAAAAAATGAACATAAATAATAAAAAGTAACATTAAAAAAACCTCTAAAACATTAGAATAAAACATGTATGAAAAGAGGATGAGAGGTGAACAATTATATGCTTGGATTAAGGTGTCCAACATTCCCTTAACATTCTACTTAATTTGACAACCTCTTCCTAATTATAAGATGTAAGTTAGGTATGAGCTATTTGTTACCTCTTTATTCCCTTTTATTTTAATGATATCCATATTTTGTATTGATCAAATGAGGAATTACCCTGGAACTGATGCCATTAGACAAAGACTCAATCCTAAGGCCAACTAAGGAGAAAAAATAGCACACGCAAATTAATATAGGAGTCAAGCATGCAAACAAACCTTCTCACAAAGAAGCGCTAGTTAGTGATGGAATCCAACATCACAAGATCGATGCATGAAAGGGCTGAGTTTTGGCGGGTGGAAAAGTTACGTTGACAACCTGCTTAACGAACTAATTCCATGGGTGCAAGTTACCTCACTGAACAGTGGGAAACCCTCCAAGGAGACTGAGTGAGTATATCCAACATCGATCCCAGGTACAACACCACCTTCCCTATGTTGTCACCTTGGGTAGGAAGTCTAAAATATTATGGCCTCTATGGTACCACCTACTATACCAAAGTAGAGGAGGACAGTCAACAGTCGACACCAAGACCAAAAAATAAGGGTTGATTACTTTGTCTGCCCCAATGCGACCTCGTGCTTGACCCTTTTGTTAGAAGGTCTTCCCATAGTCAATGATATAGCAACTAGATTTCACTCCCTAACTCAAATATTTATGTTTGTTTAACAACTTTGGAAAGTTATTATCACAATCATATTCCAAATCTCTACACCTAAGATAAGATGGGTTTGAAGAGCCCTAGAAAAGTTGCTAGATAAATTTTAATTAGCGTTTGATTTTGGGTTGTTGTTACTCAAAGGATTGGTCATGAAACTGATGGTGTTTCAAATCGACTCTTTAAACCATGCAAGAGGAAAATGAAATGAAAGAATTTCAACTTCGATGAAAACTAGCTATGGGAAGGAGCAAGAGGTTTTAAGCAAATAAATAATTTATTGATTGATTACTATGTGTGCACTACTAATGACAAAAAGTATGAGCTAATTGTCCAGATAAACGGAAGCAAAATGACCCAAATTTTAAAAATACCATGCAAATGTCATAGTTCACTTAGTACACTTATACAACATTGAATCAAATGTCATCATTTCTAAAATAGTAAACTTTTATGATTATAGAGACCACCATACACATCTTAAATACTCATAAGGATCATAGGGGATTCACCTTGTTGACTAATATCTTATCACATTCATTCATAAAGGGGGTTTTTTAATTATAAAAAATAGAGTCAATATATTATAGGTATTGGGAACCTTATTGAAGGTAACACAACCTTGGAGAGAGACATAATATCACCTACATAACAACAATTGTGATGTGAACATGCTCTATAAACTTATCAATGAGGAAAGCATACATATGTTCATGATGATAATCATGTTAATTACAATATGAAACCATAACATGTGTAACATGATACATTTGAATTTGGGTCATAATACCTCTATGAAATAAATGTTACTTATGGTTGAAATATGTGATGAATGGGTGTTGCCTTGATGAGGGACCAAAACTATTATAATAAAAAAATCCCACTAGAAAAGTGCTTTGAACATGTTGATATCTAACCATTGATAATCCTATGTTGATGGCTCAAAAATAATGAAAAATAGTCATATTACATGTTCATTGGTATTCAACTAGATCTAGCTATGGTCATCATGACGTACAAATTCTCCATAATGTGGTAATGAGATGTGGTCGAGCATGGGAAAATCCATTAGGTTATAAATCAATATTGAAAATATCTGCCAAATGTGAGCTCACCCACTAATGATTATGATTGGTACCAAGGTATCGAGTGTGAATCCACATGGTGTGAATAAATGTGTTTGTGTCAAACACTGAAAAGAACAATGTAATAAAGAAAAAATGATACAAATCGTTGTTTCATAAGAGGAATGTCGCATAAGGATTTCAAATTTTTATGTTCTCTAGAAATTGCACTATAAGTGTAAATTTGAAAGGACACACATAATTGTTGTATCTTCTTTTCAAAAGTCGTGGTCTAATGAGGTAAGTGCCCGAGTCAAAACTAAATTTTTTTTGCTTGTACAAGATGCCAAAATATATATGTTAGTTTATATTCAGTTGTATAAACGTAATCTCCCTTTTATACACTGCATATTCCATTTTTTTGTATGATATACATAGTGTTTTTTCCAAAATAAGGTATCGAAAATCATGCTTGGGCGTAGCCACTCAGAAAAACTCCAACCAATGCTCTTGTATATGTTATGGATAGGATGGATATTGAAACCATACCAAGTAAGTTCATATTTATTATTAAACACAGATCATAGATTATAGGTCATCCTATGCAGGCCTCCTAGCCCATGGAGTTACACGTGAGATCTGAGCTTTACTAGCTCAAAATCAAAATAAATAAATAAAGCATAAGACTCTTTGATTATAAAAATACATTTAGACAAAGTAAGATACATATTCCCTTCTATAAATAGAGAAACACACCTCCCCATCCTCGCTACCTTTGAATATGTACACTAAGTAAAATAAGATCCATACAAGCATAAGCATTATCAATTCCTTAAAAGGAAAAACCAAGCAATGCGGCCTTTTGGAATTTAGAAGGGGTTCATGCAGACCTTTTCTACCATCTTGAAATGGAATACTAGAGGACACTTAGACAATCATGTCTTTTCATATTTCATTGTGGGCATCATTGTTAGGAGATGTGGTCACAGTTACAATGTTTTCTGACAGATTACCAAATCCATTTTTTGTTGGCATCTTCTCTTCCAAGGTACATACATTCATTGTATTTGTGATGGTTTTTCTTTCCATATCACTATGATAAATAAGTGTCATTTATTTCTTGTATCTAACTACAGTTACAATTGGTGAAGGCAATGAATAAAAGAAATGAATTGGATTTTTCCATGCTTGTTCAATGATTTCCTAAGATCACTAATTCTACATCCAGAAAGGTTTAAACTTGAAAGGAATCAACCCGTAAACCTCTCTACTTCTATATAGATGGAAATTGGTTTGTGAGGATGTGGATGAGATGATGTATGTCCAAAAGGAAATAAGTCTGAATAAGGAAGTTGTCTAGCTTCTTTGAAATGTTCCCAGACCATAGTCTTTGGTTATTCCATGTATATTTCCTTCACTTTGGCTTGGGGTTGAAGAGGTCCCAATGCCCTATTAATTCATCCACATATTTCTTGGAGGGGTCTCTTATGTACTATTTAATATAGGAAAGGTCAAGAATTTGATTATGTAATGCACAAGTGAGACATCTTTCTCCTAATGGTAAAAAATCACTTACATAATTTGGTGATGACAAATACATTATTTTAAAAATTCCAAAATCCATTTTAAGGAAAATATCAAACATCACATCTTATTCAAAAACTAGTAAGTGCACATCAAAGTTAGCAGACTTATAATTAGATTAAACTGGATGAGGCATTCATCCTTGAGTTGTTTATTCAATATATATATATATAAGACACTATATTTATAATATTGTTTTCTAAGGATAGGCCTGACACTATTTCATTGTGTCATAGGTGCTCTCTAGAGTTTTCATGTCAATGTGGTGGGTGCAGGGCTTGGTTGTGATTGTGACACAACAAGCACTAGTGGAAGCACAAGAACGGAAATAGTGCATGCCTATGTTTTACTCTAACACTGGCGTAAGGGTATTCCCAAGGTCCACACCTAGGTACTAAGAGAATACGTGCAAGAGAGCTAGGTGCAAATAGGGATGAAAATGAAGTGTAAGAGTTGATGCAGGTGTCCAGGTGTAGGATCGATTTAGGGCCAAGCTGACCTGGTTTGGTGAACTCATGGACGTTGAGAGAATTTTCAAAGGGGTTTTCGAAATGTGTTTTCGAAAGGGGTTTTTGAAAAGGGTTTTGAAAGGGGTTTCTCTGGAGTTTTATTCCCCATGAGGGTTTCTCCAGTTAAAGAGATTTGCATTTGCTGAGAATAATTGTGCATGTTTTTCCAGTTCCTAGGGTTACAAATGTTCAAATTGGCCTCAAGATGGATGTTCATATTGGTAGGAAAAAATCACTTCACACAAAATAAAATGTAGGATAAAGGTTAATTCAAGTTTATGGCCAATTTGAATTCGAGTGTGTAGAGGTACTCACCATCCTTGCCCTCGCCCTCAGTCTCGGCGTCGCCTGATCAATTTCACAGATGGCCCTCGACGGTCTCATGCGCAGGTGCAACTATTTCCCTCCCCACCTATGGCCCTCAATGGTCTCATGCATAGGTGAAACTATTTCTCTCCCCTCGATCTCATAATCACCTGATCTCACGCATATGTACATGTATCAAAGTGAATAGTAGAGTGTGAATGGGACCGCGTTGTCGGTTTGGTTTTGTTGTGTATAGTTATAATATAACATATATGTTATATATGTTATAACATATATCACATATATGTTATAACATCTATCACATATATGTTATAACATATATCACATATATGTTACATATACGTTATAACATACATGTGATATATGTTATAACATATATGTTATATATAAGAGGTAGAGGTTTAAAGGTTATAGTGTTTAATAATTTTAATATTTTGAGGTTATAGTTTTTACAAGGGTTAGGGGTTTGGTATTAGGTATTATAAGGGTTTAATGTTATAGGGGTCAAGGGTTACAAACATTAGGGATTAGGCATTAAATTCAAGCATCATTATAAGTGTTAGGAGTTATAGAATTATAAGGGTTTGAGAGTTAGAATCTAGAGTTTATGAGGGTTACAGGTTATACATGTTAAGGGTTGGGTAGGAGTTAGGTGTTAGGAATTTTACCTATCAAAGGTTAGGGGTTATAAGAGTTATAAGGGATAATGATTAGGGGTTGGATTTTATGTTAGTTTTGTGGGTTGTAGAAGTTATATGTTAAGTGTTATATGGGACAAAGGTTAAATATTTAGGGTAATAGGGGTTGGGGATGTTAGGGATAGTAGGGATAAAGGCATATAAGTTTTGTAGGTGTTAGGATTTGTACAATTATAGGGGTTTGGGGTTACAATATTTAATTAATGATTATACTAGTTAGTGGTGATATGAGCCATATGGGATAAAAAAATAGGGGTTTGGGGTTACAATATTTAATTAATGATTATACTAGTTAGTGGTGATATGAGCCATATGGGATAAACAAATATAGTGCTTTAGAGGAAATTAGAGGTTATAAAGGATAAGGGTTTCATGTGATAAATGTTATAAGAATCAAGGGTTATGAAGATATAGAAATTAGATTTTAATGATTAGAAGTTCTAGAGGTTATATGGGTTAGGATTTATAGGGGATAATGGTTATAAGTGTTAAGGGGCGTGAGTCTATAGAGATCTTAAGAATGCTAAGAGGTGGTGGTTTTAAGGTTAAAGGTTTTAAGAATTTTAAGGATTAGGGCTTGTGGTTTTTATAAGGGTTGGGGGTTACATGTTATAGGGATTAGATGATAGGTATTATAATGGTTAAATATTAGAGGGTTTAAGGGATACAAACATTAGGGATTAGGAATTATAAAATTTAATCATTATATTTGTCACGGGTTATACAATTATTGCAAAGCCTAATGTACCCTCTGAAATGGCCCCTCATAATAGCTTTCCACACTATTTACAACTGAAGAACTCTACCACACCCCCTTCTCTCTAGCTAAGGGAACTGAAGTAGAACAAACCTATTTAGTGGAAGAAAAATCTATTAGCAAGTCATCAATAGATTTCCCTTCATTTTTACATTTTCTACATATACCTAGTCCTTGTCAAAATATTTTTTGTAATACATCCTAGGTAAGGACTTTGTTAGCCAAAGCAAACCACATAAATATTATTCTTTTCTGGAGATTTTTCCTTCCATTTTGGCTTTCACCATCATCCAACACATCCATTTTCCTCCTCATTGAACATATCCCTATAGCCTAGTCTTGTTGAGAAATTATCAAAGAACATATTTTTAGACCATACCAAGGATTCTTCTTCTACATTAATCCTTATTGCACTCTGCAACAATATTTGAAAAATGGAATTCCAATTGGTAGCATCAATACCTTATAGGCCCAATACTCAACCCTTTTCTAAAAAGTGGTAAGCAAATAGGTAAAATATGGTGGGCCATCAATCTTGTAAATGAGGAGGTTCAAGTTGTTGGAGTGATGGTAATCTTCACATGTAGTCATTTATTGCTAAGCATATTTTTTTTATATTTGACTAGATCAGCCTAGTCACTCTCATTGGATGTGTACCCTTGTTCTGGGGGCCCATAACCCCCTCTTGAAGGGACACCTCACTTTAATTGTGTATAAATACACCACCCAAGTTGTCATTTATAGCATCTTAACATATTGATAATAATGATTGGTTACTAAGCCCACAAGCATCATATCTTATGTTTATTTTGTTTGTGGTTCATATTATCTTCTCTTATGGTTCATATCAATTCAATTTTTTTTGGTGAATCCATTCGATCCTTCACACTCTCTTATTACCTCAAAATGGTACCAAAGTGGGTATGAACTTCCTCTTATTTATTCAACCTTTTTTATGCTTGAAGTTTTTCTCCTTGTGCTTAGTGATTTCTCTTGAGGTCCTCACAGAGATTTTGCAAATCAGTTTGTACCAAATTTAGATGATGATACTCTTGGTATTGACTCCACCTTATTTGCAGATTTCTTCATATTCCAGGGATTAGTACTTTTATGTTGGATATTGCTAATGATTCAACAAAGGATTCTCAACTTATTTTAGTGAATTAGTTTGATTGTGTGGGGATATTTGTCCTTATAGGACATCTTATATACAACAAAATTCAATGGCTCCTTTGAAATCTCCACCAAAGACCCATTTGCCCCATTGTGGAACCATATTGGTTTTGGTAATATGGTGATTTAGGGAGGTTCTATCTTCAAATGGTTTGCATCCAACATTACAAGGGGAAAGTGATATCAGTTGTTTCTAGCCAATGAGTCAATCAATCATTGCATTCATCATTCCTATACAGGTTGTGTCTTTTGTACTTATTAAAATGTACAATTCAGTAGTACTCGTTTCCCAATAATACGCAGTATGGAAACGATATGTCTTCACAACCTCCTGTTGAGCACTCAACACACCCTAAAAAGTCTACGTCAAATTTCACTTTTTGGGTACCACTTGATCTTTTGGCATTGTCTAATATGAAAAATGTGTCCTTTTTGTATCATTTTCGATTCTCATCAAGTCTTTAAAATCTTGCTTGGACATGTGAAAACCATTAACTTAAAAGACTAATATCTAAATTAGAGAATTGGCAGTCAAATCTTTCCCGGACGCGCTTACAGAATTTGGCATCATAAAGGATTAAGCGTGAAAGAAAACACTAGAGAGAACCAAAGTTTTCGAGTCCCGATCTTCATCGGCATCGGCAGACACGAGATTTATTTTGTGACAAACATCACTGAGAATATCGTTGATGATCAATCCCTTCGGCATTGGTGAAATACTAAGAGAGTAAGCGCTCATGAAGAATGAAGTGATATCACCAATTGCCAATTTTCAAAAAGTTTTTGGTATCAGGGATTTTTCGGGGGGTTAACTTATAGGGAGAATGTGTGATAGGTTTATTTCCGAAAGCCGACCTCCGATACCTTTTCGGCATCTGCAGTCCCTATTTTAGCTTAAAGCGCTTGACTTGAGAAAAGCCCCAAGCCCGACCATTACCCATAAGCTAAGTTCCCGGTCATTAGTACCATGCCATGTATCATGAGTCAGTGGCACCACGTCGATACTGTACGATGAAATCAATCGGCGTCAGAAGTTTTCTCAGGAGGATACCGACAGAAACATGCATAAGGATATCGTCGATTCCCAATCTGCATACTAAGAAGACGACGTGATGGAACATTTTAGCTCTGAGATACGGTAGATACGACGCCTTTAAAGGGTTAATTAATTCCAAAATCTCACATTAGTTGCTAATTCATGCGCGAATCAAAAGGGTCATTTGAGCATGCCGATACAATGCATATGCCCCCCCACACCTCCATTGTCAACCCATGTAGAATTTATTTGCAGAGATTCGACGGTGGATTGTTTTGAATTTCACCCATTATTCGTATTAACTGGTTGATATGACCGGTAGGATATCTCTCGTTATATTCTTTTAAGTCATTGAAAACAAGGTTATTCTGTGCGCGAAGGAATTCAAATCATCCAGAGGAGAGAGACGAGCAGTCTGGGGATAGATTCCAAGGTCCAATGAGTATAAAACCAACAGTTTAGAAAGCATTACAGGTATGTACCGATCTATGGATGTTTTATGCTTCATTTCATACGTTTTATCCAATGTCACTATGTACCCCTACCTAAAGGATCGGTTTCAATTGCAGGAACAATGCCTCCGAAGAAACCCACCACCAAGAAATCTCCAAGAGCACCAAAGCTACAAGAACTAGAGGTGGGAGAAGGTTCCTCCCCAGTGGTGGAAAGACAATTGGAATTTTCTCCAAAACAGTTGCCCGTCATCAAAACCACCACCAAGAAAGCTTTCATTCAACCCCTGGCCTTTGGAGACACAGAGGCGAACATTGGGACCAAGACAGTATTCCCGCATTGGGAAGAATTTTTCAAGAAAATTAAGAAGGAGGAACTCCCTGAATATACCCCGCACAACGATCCTGATATGAGAAGACTTGACGATGAAGTCCTCCTGAAAGTCTGAAAGGCGTATCTTCACATGGTGGCGAGCAGGACTATGGTATTCCTCTACATTGAACTCCTGAAATGGCTTATCAATCACACTGACACACAAATATTTTTTATTAACGACGACAATGGCGAGTGTGTCGGGGTTTTCCTCCCAGTGGAAGTGCAGAATTACTACAAGCTCAGAGAGCCGGAAGAACGACTAAACATCAATTTTGTTGTAAGCTTCTACGAGAAAAACGACACCAGCAAGGTGATGGTGTCGTGGTGGAGAGAGGATAAAAATTTCACTAAATGGACCTCCAACTGGAACCCGACTTCCAACCTAAGGGAGTCGTACATTTACCTAATGGCTATCCTTTGCCGACTGCATGGGGAGAAAGACTGCTCCAGGTTTTCAGAGGCTTGGATGCCTCTAGCTTATACGGTATCCATTTCTGGAATAATTTTTAACTGGGGTGCCATCATCTCCAAACAGTTAAGCACTTGCATACGACAGGCTCAAACGTCGAAAGAGGGAGAAACCCCATCCTTCTATATGGATACTTATCTATTGGACATCATTTGTGCCAGAAATGCCTTCACCGGAATGAAATTGAGCTGGCACACATCAGAGCTCCCGCTCCATGTGTATTTTGACATTTTGTGGGATAGCAGGTACAAGAAATCCTACTCTCTCATCTGCGATCAATTCATCACACGTATTTAATTCTTGTTGTTGAAGAAAGAGTGCCCAAGGCTATCGGATGCAGCCAAAAGGGTTGTATCGAAAGTTGGTCATTGGTATCTGGATGAGCGTGATACTTACATTAGGGTTTTCGATGCCACCAGAGCACCCCATATGTTACCTGTATATGTCCTTGATCGACTGGTAGTAGGGGAAATCTACTATCAGGCCATCCTACAAGGTTATAATGCTACTTTGGTAAAGGATAAGAAGCAAGCCTTCATACCCTATGGGTTCCATATTGGTTTCTACATGGTAAAGGACACCACACAGGCCAAGAAAGAAGGGTTAAGCCAATTGGAGTTATGATTCCAGACTGGTCTTTTTCGCAAGAACGACCCCAAAGGTCTGGTCCTGAAGCACGCGCAACAAGTATCATCATGCTGGTCATATGCCCACGAGAGGTTTTAGGACGAGATCTTCACCAAAAATGCTCAAAGCTAGGATGAGGTGGTGGCAAGGATGGTTGACCCTAAAGCAACCAAGTTTAAGGCCATGAGTTGGGATGAGAAAGAAACAGTCTTGGAGCAATCGGCTCAAGAAATCCTCAGGGCCAACGAAGAAAGGATAGCACCTGAATCAGTCGAAGCGGTGGAAACTCCTCAAGAATCCACCGAAACAGTAGAGATTCCCCAGGTAACCCCGGTACAAGATAGGAATTTTCCCGAGGTTCAAGTTGTACAGGGGATGGGGGGACTCATGTATCAACATGCACAGTTGTTAATGAAGTGGATGTAGGATAACCTGGACCTCATCAGATGGACGAGGCCTTCGATCGATAACCCAAAAGAAATCTTGGCGGGGCCAAGCGACCCTGATCTCACGAACCTTGATAACATCAATGGGTCAGATAACCCTGAATCCACAATGCCACCGACTAGATCGCCAGTAGGAGTGACAAATCAACCAGAGGCAGGTCGAGTATCAGTAGAATCAAGTGCACCTAATCCTTTGAGTGAGTTTATAAATATATATAGTGATGATGAAATCCCAGAGGCATCTCGCGAGACCCCTGTGTGTGTCCAAGAAGAAAAGGGACCTGAGAATACTTCTTCTTCTGCTCCCAAGGTCCAAACCCAGGAGATCCCATGAAACGAAATAGAAACCAAAAATTTTCCCGACACAAAGAGGCTTCATGCACCGGAAAACCAAACAGACAATCTAAAGGACAAGTCAGAACCAAATGAGCCAAAGGAAGGATCCTGATGCAGGAGCATCCGCAACATACGCAATACATCATATGAACCAGCGCGAGGAGAAAGAGAACGTACAGCTGGACAAGCCATCAAACCTTTTTGATTTTGAATTTCACCTTGGTATTGTTGCGCCACCGTTTACTAAAGGCATTCAAAGCTGAGCGCATTTGT
>SNQJ01S0026584.1:77801-87923 GCA_010110895.2 Picea sitchensis
CCACATCGCCAATTTATTTTTTAAAGAGATTGTAAGATTGCATGGATTACCGAGAAGCATAGTCTCGGATCGGGATACCAAGTTTGTAGGTCATTTTTGGAGGACGCTATGGAAGAAGCTGGGGACTGATTTAGCATTCAGTTCTGCTTACCATCCGCAGACAGATGGGAAGACGAAAGTGGTCAACAGGAATTTGGGGGATCTTTTGAGAAGCCTCGTGACGGAACATCACACCAGTTAGGATCGAATCCTACCACAGGCAGAGTTTGCGTACAACGATTCTGTGAATCGGAGTACTGGTAAGAGCCCATTTCAAATTTTGTATGGGACACAGCCGAGAGGAGTGTTTGAGCTCAGGGAGCTAGAACAGGTTGAGACTAGCAGCGCCAGGGCTGAATAATTTGCTGAAGCAATGCAAGAACTTCACACACAGGTGAAGCAGCGATTGCAGAAATCGAACCAGGAATATAAGCGCAGAGTCGATCAGAGGAAAAGACAGCTTCAGTTTGAAGTTGGGGACATGGTTCTGGCACACCTAAGAAAGGAAAGGTTCTCGAGGGGAACATATAACAAGCTCAATATGAAGAAAATTGGGCCGTGCCGAATCCTGAGGAAATTTGGCGAGAACGCATATGAGCTTGAGTTGCCAGAGGGCATTGGAATATCTCCGATTTTCAATATGTCGGATTTATACCCATATAAGAGCGAAGATGCAGGAACTGGAAATGTTGTGGAACCAATCGTCCAGTGGCAGAAGCAGTTGCCAGTGGCACAGAAGCCTCAGATGGAGTACATACTGGACAAGAGGGTAGGTAAGAAGACTAGGAGAAAGCAGTATTTTGAATACCTGGTGAAATGGAAAGAGCACCCAGTGGAGGATGCCAGCTGGGAGACAGAAGCAGTGATTTTGAAACATGGGCAGACTGTACAGGAGCTCATGGACAGGAGCCCATGAAATATTTTGAGCCGAGGAGTATGATGCAGGAGCATCCGCAACATCCGCAATACATCATATGAACCAGCGCGAGGAAAAAGAGAATGTACAACTGGACAAGCCAACAAACCTTTTTGATTTTGAATTTCACCTTGGTATTGTTGCGCCACCGTTTACTAAAGGCATTCAAAGCTGAGCGCATTTGTAATATAATGTAGATAAGGAGGCATTTAACAGTTTTAAATGCTGGTAGATAGGGTTAGCTGTAGATTAGACAGTTTCATCTTTCCAGGAGGGAAAACGAATATAGGCACCCTCCTTGTGTAATTAATTATTATTCACATCTTGTATTATTCAGCATTAGCATGAGAAAGGAAGAAGAACAGAGCAGAGAGCTTGTGAAGAACCTCCATGTACAGATATTAAATTAATAGGGAAAGCTTTTATTCAATTCCATGGATGTGTTCAGTCTCTTTGTGTTGTTGATATTGTGCTTTTGCATACTTGCTTCCTTTTATGCTTATCTCCTATATGCTGCTTATGTGATTGCATATCAGGTTAGAAACCTGAGAGAATGAGTTTCAATTGTTTCTCTGCTTGAGCCAGGAGATTCCTGCATAGAGTGCAGTTGAATTCCTCTGTATAGAGTGCGTCGAGGAGGCTAAGCAGCTGAACCTTTGTTCTCGTTTTCCCAGGGTGAATTTGGATTGTTCAAACCGTGCAGGTGAGTGCAGGTTGAATTGAAGTCTCTGAGCCGAGTCTGAGAGGAGGAGGACTGGACCGTGTTAGCAGGATTACACAGGTCTAGACGGCTTCACTGCTTTGAGAGCTATTGGGAACCAAGCACTGGAAGAATGCGAGGAGTCATATGAAGGAGTCAGAGAGAGACAAAAGCTTAGGAGGGACAGTTCCTTGTAAGCATCTAAGGAATAGACCTAGGAGAATACCTTTGTGTCGCTGTGGGAACATACTCCAGTGGAGTTCATACAGGACAAAGGTGGTGAAGCGGAGGAACTCTTCAAGAGGAAGAGCATCGACGACTTAGAGTTGTCAAGGAGAAACCCGAATCCCCGAAGACCGTCCGATCGTGGAGGAGTTGCACGGGAGATAACCCGTATGCACAGGTGTGGAGAACCCAAGTACATCGGACCTCGGGGTTTCGTCATTCGGGAGTTTGCAAGGCGAGAACTTACACCTCGTAGAATCGCGAGTCACGATTCCCCAAAGAAATCTAAGCCGTTGATCCAAACAGCGACATGTGGCGCAGGATCCCAGAGGATCGGGGTTTGGCATTCGGTGTTTCACAGAGCAAGAGTTTTATACTCTTTGAAATCACGACCGGCGATTTACCGAGTCAACTGGAGCCGTCAATCTCCAGGAAGACACGTGGCGGAAGATCTTGAGGAGTCGGGATTCGGGGTTTGGCAAGGTCTGTGACCTTGTGTATCAGGAGGTGCGAACTCCCGAATCGCGAAACCTCTATAGAACGAGAGGGGGACAGGTTTCAAGACGTAGGCCTCCCCATGAGATGTTGACACGTGGCATCGAAAAATCGGGGTTCGGAGTTTTGTGTTGCATGGGACCTGCGGCAACACTACCGCTGATTTCCCGATAGAGAAACCTCCAACCTATGTGAGTGTGACCGTTGACTCTTGGCCTTCGGGGTTCGTGGATTTGAATTTCACGAGATCGTGCACACAAGATTCGCGATATCGCGAGACCGATCTCCCGATTTCCTGAGGGAAGATTTTCCGAATAGTGTTCTGTGGGTGACAGGAACTCCCGAGGGAGAAAGAGAGCCGTTGACTCTTCGGGACTGTGAGAATTAGAAGGTCCTAGTGGAGCGGCTTGCTCGGTGAGGGGAAGGTTGCGTCAGCTATCCTTACTATATGGTTTCTCTGGATATAACCAAGTCTTGATGTCTCTGTCAGATCAATTAAAAACTACCTTCCGTACTCCGTGGGGCACTTATGCTTATCGGAATATGCCCTTTGGATTGATTAACGCCGCCGCTACCTTTCAGAGAGCAATGGACATTGCCTTTAGAGGTTTAATCAACCACTCTGTAGTAGTTTACTTAGATGATGTGACTGTTTATTCCAAAAACAAAGACGATCATCTAACTCACTTACGAGTCGTTCTGCTATGATGTCGTAAATATGACATATCCCTGAACCCCAAGAAGTCCATATTTGTAGTAGAACAGGGTAAATTACTAGGATTCATTGTGTCTAGTGATGGAATGATTATTGACCCCGAGAGGACCCAAGTTATCGCTAAACTTCCCCCACCTTCCTCCAAAAAATCCATGCAGTCCTTTCTAGGCCAGATCAATTTCGTGAGAAGATTCGTCCCTAGTTTCTCCAAAATGGTCAGACCTCTCCAGAACCTGATTAAAAAGGACACCCAATATCACTGGGGACCTACTGAAAACCAAGCTTTCAACGATATAAAGAAGGCCATAATAGACGCTCCGTCTCTCATGAGCCCTGATTTCTCTCAAGACTTTACACTCTATACTTTTGCCTCTGATTGTTCCTATGCCGCGGTCCTAACTCAGAAGAATGTCGAGAAAAATGAAGTACCCATCACCTTTATGAGCTCTGCTTTCAAAGGTGCTGAACTTAATTACCCAGTAGTCGATCAACAAGCCTACACTATCTTCAAGGCAGTTAAGCATTTCCGGTCTTATCTCCTGAAGTCAAGAACGAAGATCATTGTCCCTTACCCTACCGTTAGGAACTTGTTAGTGCAAAAGGAGTTAGGAGAGAAAAGAGCCAATTGGGTCACCTCCTTGCAGGAGTGTGACTTAGAGATCACCCCAGAATAGATTGTGAGAGGCCAAGGGTTGTGTAAATTGGTTGTTGATTCAGAAACCAAACAGTAAGAAGATAGTGATACCTCAGACCTAGAACAACACGATCAGAATTTGATTTGTTGCGTACAAAACCTCGTGAGTCCTTGGTACGACGATGTTAGATTTTGTCTTGAACATGGATCAGCACCCCGTCACCTTGACCCTGCCAAGAGAAGAGATTTGAGACTAAAATATGCCTCTTTTCATCTAGTGAACGGTATACTGTTTCGTCAAAATTTTGACGCCGTACTGATGCGTTGTCTTGAAAAGGACGAAGCAGAAAGAGTCTTTCTTGAGTTGCATGCAGGAGAAGTTGGTGGTCACTTCGGTGGCAATACCACCACTCATAAGGTTTTGAGAGCCGGTTATTACTGTCCAATGCTTTTTAGAAACGCCCATGCTTTGTGTCGTAAATGTATCATTTGTCAGAAAGCATCAGGGCGATTGCAAAAACCAGCCTTCCCTTTGCAACCCGTCACAGTCGATTCTCCTTTCCAGCAATGGGGCCTTGATATCATTGGTCCTATTAATCCTCCATCCTCACAACAACACAAGTATATTGTGACAGCCACTGATTACTTTACTCGATGGTCTGAAGCCGCCGTGCTAAGAACTGTTAACACAAGTCAGGTGATCGCTTTTCTAAACTCAAATATCATCACTCGTTTTGGCATACGTGATTGTCTAGTCTTTGATAACACTTCATACTTTTCCTCTCTTGAGATGAGTGAGTTTGCCTTAGAAAAAGGAATAAAGCTTAAGTATTCCGCGAGTTACTACCCCCAAGGTAACGGCTTAGCAGAATCAACAAACAAGAACTTGATCAAGATTATCAAGATAACTGTGGCTGAAAATCACAAGAACTGGCACAAAGCGCTACTTAATGCACTGTGGGCTGATAGGGTAACACCCAAAGCTGCTATAGGTAACTCTCCCTTTTTCCTCGTTTATGGCAGAGAAGCCATTTTTCCACCTCATATTCTTCTTCCTTCGCTCCAATTGTCACAAAAAGTTCAAGAAGAAGAATGTCCCCCTTTAGAAACTCATATTAACGCTTTGATGAAGTTAGAAGAAGTAAGAACCCAAGCTAAGCATAAATTGGATCAACATCAACAATTGATTAATAGCTGGTTCGATTCTAATTATGCTTCTGATAGAAATTTTGAAATAGGCGATCTCGTCTTAAAGTGGGACAAACCACACGAAGGAAAGGGTGAACACACTAAATTTCAAAATTTGTGGCTTGGGCCATTTCTGATTGCTGAAAAGTTGGGTCCTAGTTCCTTTCGATTGCAAAATCTTGAAGGACAGCTTGACACCTATCCGGTTAATGGCCAAGCCCTGAAAAGATACTTTGCTTGATTTTTATCCTTGTATATTTTGTAAATATTTCCTTTCGTTTTTATTTTCGCCTTTGTTTTCATTTTGATTTTGATTTGATTGATCAGTTTGGTGTGTTTTTGTGTTTTGAAACATATGCATGCCTATGCACTGAACAATTCAGATTCAGACCATGGGAAAATCTCTTTGCTGAAATAACTCTTGAAAAGTTGTACGAACATCGGTGATATATATGATATTTATGTTTGAAAATTTCGTTGTTTGAAAGAAGTTTTCTAATTTCATTCTTTGAGTGAAGTTTGTCATGATTATCTTAATCTTTTTACGTTGTCCCTTTTCCGTAAATAAATGAATCAGAAGGATGTCTCCCTGTCATAGTAAGTTGTTTTAGAAATAAGACATTTCTGGAGATGAATAAAAGGACAGTATGAAAAAATTCTGATGAGGTCTAAAAAATATGATAAAATATCTATATTTTTCAGCACCACCCCGCTCAGCTATATACAAAAGAAAAACAACATAAAAATATCAATAAGAGCTGTGGAAAGTGTTTGTAAATCAGTCGGGATACTGAACAGGTCCGCTGGCAGTGGGTAAATGCAAGCATGGCACCAAGACAACTTTGTCGGGGTACTGAACAGGCTTGCTGGCAGCGAAGCAATGTCGGGTAAACAAAAATCTGCAAAAATTATGAGAAACCTCTTAAACAAGTCCTTTACTCTAATCTAGAACTTCTTGACAGGATACAGACATCCGAGTGGGTTAAATGACAACCCTGTCGAGGCTATGGACGCCTGCTGGCAGCAGTGGCCATGCCAACAGTATTGAAGGTTTTATCATTAATGTCATGACTTGCTGATCTTGAGGCTGTTATTAGTTTGCATCTTTTAAAAAACTAATGGGAAAGATGGCAAATAATGATGTTTGTACGATTCATGATGGTCATTTCTGAGTTGAATTTTTTTTCTGCTGTCCTAATCTGAATTTGTTTCTTTCAATAGAGATAACTGCTTCTCCCAGTGTGTCGCCATTGTTGGCAGCCAACTCAATTTTTTCAATTGCCCTAAAAGCTGCCTACACCTATGTCTCTTGAACTTCAAATTACTGTCGCATTTTGCAAAGAGACGATATTTTCATTCTATGCGATGTTTGCAATTTCGTTTCGAATTAGTTTTCACGACTGAAAG
Organism: Picea sitchensis; assembly: GCA_010110895.2. Classification (NCBI taxonomy): domain Eukaryota; kingdom Viridiplantae; phylum Streptophyta; class Pinopsida; order Pinales; family Pinaceae; genus Picea; species Picea sitchensis. Next base: position 84,121 of record SNQJ01S0026584.1, read on the forward strand.
CGTGAAAACTCCTCCATTGTTATTTAAACTATCGTGGTCTTCTCATTGATGTTCTGAAAGGCACTTACGTTTGGTTGATTATTTGACTGAGGATATTTTCAAACTGTGACATTCTTGCTTTGATTGCGCAACTTGGTTTTTATTTGATTAATGAGGTATTGAACATGAGAATTTGTGAGTTATACTTGATTTCATAAGAGAGATGGTTGATTTTGTTTTAATACTTGCTATTATAAGCTCTTGGCTTAGTCACTTTATGAAATCTCTTGTCAACCTTGATTATACAACAAGGCATAATTTGAATTTTACATGTTCAATGTCAATATTTGATTATATACTTGGCACGTTGATAAAACATTTGGACTTACTTTTGTTTGAATTATGCTATGGCACATTGATATATGGTTTTGATCGATTAGTGGCATGTATTAACTTTGGTTCTATATCGAATGTTCATGATTTCAAACCATACAATGGTGTCTTGGTATCACTGGCCACCATTTGAATTCTCGTGTTAGCCGATTAATGTGGTTTAAGTGGTGTCATGATTGATTAAACATCGCTGTACTGAGCCTTTAATGTTCTGCATGGCGGTGAACTAACCCACCACCTTCGCACGCACCTATTGATTTACTGAGCCTTTGAGCGATTGCAGTTGCTAGCCGTATCGATTATGCTCCTGCGTGTTTGATCCGAACCCTACTATGATGCCCGCGCCATGGCCCCAGTTGTAAGAACTGAACCTAATGGCTGCCAGGCTCTGTTAATGTTTGATGGTGCATTTAGTGACCTGGAGGAATTCAGATGGCTCCCTTTCATCCGAAAATTTGATGGTTATAACACTGGTGTGGCTCGGCAATTTGCATTGACATTCGATGGCTACCGAGCCAAAGTTGGGGATGTGCAGTTGGAAATCAACGAACAGTTCCTTAGTCTAGCCACCAGACTACCTGTTGTCAGACAGAGATGGTCAAAGAACTATAAAGTAGAGGATGTCCCGTGGACGTTACTCTTTCAGTCACGAAGAGTGAGCTCTTGTGACAAGGGTCTGCCTGCAAATATGCTAAAGCAAAGATGGCACGACTTGCTGATGATAACTAAACAATTCGTCACTTGCGAGGGCAGGTATGGTCTCGTCTTCATGTATCACCTTTGGCTTCTTATGATTTTCATGGGTTTTGAACTAAACATGCCTCACTACCTGCATAGGAGTTTGTTTAAAATGACCAAAATGTATAAGCGCAATCAGTCCGATACCAGCCTCTTCAATTTTGGGTTAATTAAAATGCTTATGGTTTATGAGTTGGGGTTACGTCGTGACTGTTGGGAGACTTTCCTTAAACGTAATGGTTTTGATGAGTCAAGCCCATCACAGGTTGACAAACCTATGGTGAGAGAAAGAAAACCTATCCCCCCTGTGCCTTACAGTTCTCTCCTACCCAAACCCCTACCCGAGCCATCTAGTGAACTACCCAATTCTGTGACCACATAGGTGGAAAAGGTTAAACCTATGGCTAAAAAGCCCAAGACCCAACCTAATGGAAATTATAAAGGTAAGAAGAAATCCCGGTTAATCTCTCGCATGGCAAGAAACAAACCTAAGGCACCGGTCAACCCTGACCCTATTATGCTCAGTGAGGAATCTGACTCGGAGATTGAGTGCTTCCTAGCAAGCGAGTATCCCTTTTCCGAAGGTCTATATGATAAACCAACCTATGATTTTGTGAAGAACCTACCTCCTTGTTTACAAGATGATCCAAGTTATCCCGGCATAAAATTTCCATGTGAAGCCCCTGGTGACTCGTCGAAACCCTCTCCGGTTCCATCTCGGACAACAACTCAACCATGTGATCAGTGTGGTGCATGGCTTGAAAGGTATTACATTGACGTGCCAATGCTGCAATCCAGAATTCATGATCTGGAAGACCAAGTTGCAAATCTCACTAAGGCAAAGATGCCATCCACGGATAAGAAGCAATGTATGACTGGTTCGATTTTGTTCAAAAACGTGGAGTCTGCTACAACGGTTGTAAACTCAAAGCTGGCATAGTCTGAACAGTCATACGGGTATAATTATCACTTGTTCATATGATGAACTCACAACCCTGTGTTTAGCGTCAATTTAAAATTGTTTGATGAGCATGCATTATTGTATATAAGTTTGTTTTGATTCCAGAATTAGCTTTGATTGGATTTGGTTTGGTTTGATTGATCATACGATAGATTTGGTTGTCTTAATTTAGTTTCAATTAAATACTCTGTCTAAGCACAGGTTTTTTCTGTTATCTAAATTTAAAACACAGTCAATATCAAATTCGAATTGGTGATGTTCTAGATGATACGGTTGGCAATTACAGTTAATGGTTGTGATTTTATATCTTATGAACAATTCGAATACCATCCCGTTGAGATATAACCAATTTGCGAATAGATGTAAATCATAACCATTGTATCCAACTCTTCGATTCACATTCTATGGTTTGACCGTGTTCTGAGCTCGGTTTATATTGCAAAAAAATATATTGTTTAATTTTGAGTTGTTAAATGTAAATGATCATGCCTAGGATTACGATGTGTTTCTATTTTTGGTTCAATCACAATTCGATTTGATTATGGTTATCAATGCTGTTGGTGGCTACGATTATTATGTGATTCTGTCTGATTGGTTATGTAAAGGCTCAACGATTTGAATCTATGGTGAAGTTTGATACTGTTTTGAATGTTTGGCAACAATCGTAACGACCTTTCCTTATTGGCATTTGATCAAATCTTTAACAGCAATGACAAATCAATTTCCATTACATCCAATTATGATTATAACAATTATGATTGTGTTCAATTACATCGTATCTTTTTCGATTCATTTCACTGCTTGATTTCATTTGATACAAAACAAGCCTGTCAAGATTTGACCATGATTTATGGTAACTGAAAACAGAGTATTCCTTACTCTATTTCGATTGCATTCACTTTGATATTGTTTAAGTCAAATGGTAATTTCAATTGAATTATTAGTAATTCATTTTGATGATTAACTAAAAAGAAAATTAAATTGGATTTGATTTCTTTTAAGATTTTATTTGATTGCTATCTCATCCTGTGTGCTATTATTAGACTAGCTACAGAATCAGATGATTCTGTAGCTAAGTCTGTAGGATCATTTTTTTTGTATTGTGTTACTGAAATATCCCCCTAATTTGATATTTGTGTCCTATTGTAGGTAAATTCGAATTGCAATTGAGTTTATGGGAAGTTGGAGGATATCTCAAGGATTTCACTTGCATTTCAGTTGCTTAGTTTAGGAGATTTTGATATCTTTTCCAGATTATGTAAAACTATTTGATATTATCCAGAAGGAAGTTTTACCTTGTGAAGAGACCTATATATACTTATTATTTTTGTAATAATCATCATCCTCAGTTGTGGGAGAACAAGGATATAGAATTCTGATACAGACTGGAGCAGAACTGATGTTTTGTCATAGCTTTTGCTTTTCAATATATCAACACTTTGTTTCAAGTTTTGTATATCACTTTGTTTATGGTTTATGATTACTTTTGCTATCTAAATCAAATGCAAATGATATAATTTTATTACTGTTATTCATATCTTGTTTCTTCCAAATAGCTAAAAGACATAACAATTATTAATTCATTTTGTGAATGATAGCTTTGTCTTCTTCATGAATTGAATTGTCATATATAAGTTTTCTGCATAATAGGTTTTCCCTTATTGCAGAGATTTATCATCTGAAGATTGTTATGATTTTCTTTTATGTCTTGTTTGTCCTGTAAAACACTTCA
>SNQJ01S0026584.1:87973-107080 GCA_010110895.2 Picea sitchensis
CATAACAATTATTAATTCATTTTGTGAATGATAGCTTTGTCTTCTTCATGAATTGAATTGTCATATATAAGTTTTCTGCATAATAGGTTTTCCCTTATTGCAGAGATTTATCATCTGAAGATTGTTATGATTTTCTTTTATGTCTTGTTTGTCCTGTAAAACACTTCAAGAAGCAGCACAGCTGATCGTTTACGAAAATCTTAAGGACTAAATGGTGTGAATTTCTTCCTCCAACCAGATTAAGAAGTCATCCTACACAGGGCAGACTTGGAGCGTTTCCAGGTCAATTAGTTAGTTGTTTATTGTTTTGATTAAGTAGTTTAATATAGATAGTAGTTTAATTAGATTTATATTAGATTGTTTAATTTCAGTAAAATATATTAGATTGTTTAATTTCAGTAATATTTGTTTCTTCTTCATAAAATATAAAAAATCAAAAAACGATTCTTGGCTGTCTTAGGGCAGAGAACACATGAGTTTTGCAGGTTTTAATCAAATCTGTAGGTTGTCCATAGTGTACATTTGTGAATATAAAATATTGCAACTGATAATTAGGTAGTTGATTTGAGTTATTATAATAGTAAATAGTGGATTGTATAGAATAATTAGTATTTAGTGTATTAGTTCATTTTATTTGTTTTATTAGTTTCTAGTTTCCTCTATTTTAGTTAGTTTCTTTTACTTAGTTGTAGTTTAGTTTGTTTTATACACCTTTAGTTAGATTTCTTAGCTTAGATCATTTCTCTCTCTGGTTTTCATAGAAGACCTTAGAGCGGCCAACGGAGCCGTTAAACTCGTCAGGGTGGTCCATTCCAAACGGCTTGGGTTATTTAAACAACCCCGGACCGGTTCCACTCTCCCAGTTGACGGATGGTCAATTTCGCCCGTCAACAGGTACTTGGTTCTAGGACCTTATTTTTATAACCATCAGTAACCAAAGTTTTAATCATATTAAGATAAGTCCACAATGCCATTATTTTTCATAAAATGCCTGACACTAAAAATTGCATCTTAATTTATAATGACATATATTACCCTTACATAATTCAATGTTATAATACCAGACATTGCTCCTTACACATCGCCATGTCAATAAAATACACTAAGGCGTCCAAGGCCATGACACCATGTTACCATAACCTCGCAAATTAGAAAGCCATAAACATGGTATGTTATCTAACCCTAACAATACTTTTATTTGTTACTAGATCCTTGCCCTTACATAAATGGAATAATATATTAAAATTGCATTACCCCCATAAAGTGCCACCACTAACTAGTATCAAGGAGTTCCTTCTTAATTGAATACATAAGTAATTCCTTCTTAAATTGAGGATATAAACAATTCCTACTTAATTGAATGTATAAAGCAATTCTTATTATATTGAATACATAATTAAGCAATTGTATGGTGAAAATATTAATATCTATTGGGTTACACACCTGAATAAAGCAATTGCTAACTAACTCGAATAACCAGGAATGAAGCAATAACGCAGTTGTATAATAGCATTTTGTTTCCGTAATAAGTAATTCTTTTTATATTGAATATGTAATAAAGAAATTGCGTGGTGAAAATAATAATCATAAAAAGAGCTTAACCCATTCCTACCATTCCTAATAGAATGATAAAGGTAAAATAAAGTACATTATTATTACGGAAAGGAAGTGGGAGGCATTACAAAAAAGAATAACCCATAACATTTTAAATAAGAACTAAATAACCTTACAAAAATCAAGACTAAAATACCGTAAGGTGCATGAACCTTCAATTTGATTTATGGGCAATATCATTGCCCTTATATTTATGTTACATTTCGCTAACATTCACTACATTACGATTCCTTACAATCCATCACAATAAATTTCATTAACCTAACATTGCACATCGGATAACAATGACATTGCTTTTATATGTTGCCTAATACTAACTGCACACTCTGTTTTATATTGCCACACTACTCTCACATAAATCAACCATGTATTACCATGACGTTACTTTTACATATTACTTTAACCTTATTACATATTCAGTCACAATACCTTTATGCAATTCTGTAGCAAATTATGTTATCCATAACATTGCAAAAATGACAGCAGCATTACTTTTCTATCGTTCTAACATTACATACGTATTACATGGTAAGGAAAATCTAAATTCAAGGGCTTTGTAATTGCATATTGCCAAATCATGAATTGCCAGAACAGTAAATGATTTGCCCGAACACATAAAACGAATTGCCAGAAGAGTGGAACGAATTGCCAATAAGCGAATTGCCAGAACAGTAAAATGAATCGCCAGAACACATAAAACAAATTGCCAGAGCAGTAAAACGAATTGTCGGGCAGTAAAACGAATTGCCAGAATAGTAAAACAATCGCCAGAACACATACAACGAATTGCGAGAGCAATAAAACGAAATGTCAGAACAGTAAAACGATTGGCCAATAAAACGACTTGCCAGACAGTAAAACGGATTGCGAGTAAAACAAATTGCCAGACAGTAAAACGATTTGCCAGAACACGAATTGCCACATTTAAAAACGTACCCCCAGTCAGATATAAATGCCCCCATCATTACAAACGCCCTTGGACATATGAATACACCCACAGAAGTGTAACAATGCCCAATCAATATAAAAAACGAGGTGCCCATACATTTATAAACGCCCATACAAAACGAAATGCCCAAACTTTTATAAACGCCCACAGAAGTTAAAAACGGCCACAACAAATGTAAAAACCCCACGGCTGAATGTTTAAAACACCCACTGTCATTTTAAACGACCAACGAATTTATACACCATGAAAACGAATGAGGAAGGGCCAACAAAATCCAGAAACACCCAACTAAATCCCAACCATGAAAACGAATTCTTCAACACCAGATCAACTGATCTGAGAAATAATAAAAAAATATGCCCAACGAATGTGCCAGAGCGAATACCATTACAAGTTTTAATTCCATAAAATATCCAGCAATGAGATCGCCAGAACCAACATTCAGAGCATCTTAACCAACAAAAGTTTTCCAGAAACAATATCACTGTAGCATACAAGGACGAATTACAACAGCTGAAACAACATCTTACACTAATACATCATAATCGCCGAAGTAAATAACTAGGCAGTCTACTCTACTAAACACATGAGCATACCGTTGCCTTGCGCCCGCTTCGGATGACGTCCCGTGCTCCGTGTCGTGTACCGCACTCCATGCCTCTCCCGTTCGTCGACCGCAGAAAGCTCACCTGTACCTCCCAGCCAATCGCTAGGGGTACTCTGCTTCCCCCTTAGCCCCCCGAGCCGCAAAGGGGCCACACCATATCTAGAGATAAGACTAGCTTCTCAGCTCGCCTCCAAGGCTGAGCTACCACTCCAATACAACTGAGAAATTTCCAACTCCTCACAAGCAAATAGTCAAGCCACAATCTGACAGCGTAACGTTACGCTAACCGTGCATCCTCTTCTTCCTTCTTTTCCCCTTCTTTTATAGAAATTTGAGACCCACCTACTTTCCTAAATCATTATTAATTTACTTTTTAATGACAATCCTCTAAAAATTCTCTGCCATCCAAGTGTCACTCATACCCCGCGTTTCTCCAAAATTTATTTTCTTTAAAAATATTAAAAGACTTAATTCCCTCACCCCCCCTATAGTCGCTCCTAAAATTACTCCTAGGGTTCCTAGATCCCCTCTCATGCTTTTAATAACTTTCCTAAAATGAAGTTGTTGATTTTTAGTAACTCCTTAATTGTTGATTCCTTTTTTCTTTTTACCCTATGTCCCCTACTTTCCGTATTAAGTTTCCTTTATTACAAGTTTCCTTTATTACAAGTTTCCTTATTTCTATTATTTATTTCTCTCTTTTTTTTTCTTTTTTTTCTTTTAAACCCAAAAAGATAAATGCGCTTAATAGTCTTTTCAATATATTTTTAAAATCCTAACTTTTATACTCCCACACTTTAATAATTTTATTTCTTCTTTAAAACTTAAAAACCATGGGTGTCAATTAATTTATCTCCCTCATTACTTTACCCCCCCTTAATTTAAGAAGATTTTAACTAACAAATAGGAGGGTTTTAGTTTACACCCTTATGTTTATTTTTGTAGGATCTTTTCTTAGGGCTTATCAAAATTTTATCTTTGAGATGTTTTAAATTTAGGTTTAGATTTGAACTGGGCGACAATTCATTAGGGGAGTCATTTTGATAATTTCTTAAGGCGTTAAGGTCTTAGGGTCATCTAGGTTGTCTCATCATCATCATCAATGTGACGTGCCCTTCAGGACGCACTACGTGCTCCAAGGGTGCCACTCACCTCTTTTGCTTCTGTTGCGCGACGTGCCCTTCAGGATGCACCACGTGCTCCAAGGGTGCCACTCTCCAACTGGTGTTTCTTTTGCGCGACGTGCCCTTCAGGATGCACCACGTGCTCCAAGGGTGTCACTCGCCAACTTGACTGTTTGGTAGACATCTANTGCACCACGTGCTCCAAGGGTGCCACTCGCCAACTTGACTATTTGGTAGACATGTATAACCCCTGGAGTCAACACTCCACCAAGTGAACTTGTGGGAGACTAAGGGCTCTAAGGAATAAGGCCCCCGCCTTATTGCGCGCCCCTTAGAATCATCGTGAGCGACTGTCACAGTCTACCCTCACGACATTGTGGATCCTCTCGAACTAGGTAATCGTTAACCTACAGTTCGAGCCATGGCGGGAGTGCTAGTAGGCCGTGGCAGGGCTACTGTCCACACCTCTCCCTCAACCTCTTTGGAAATCATGTGTGGCCCCTTTACTCCATATGTGAGTCTGGTCGGCAAGCTATCATCAGCCTGCATCATCAACCATCGTGTCAGAACGTCAACAACATATCATAAAATCAATATCATATCATCAAAACAAATCAATATCACCGTAAATGAATCAACTCAAATAGCACACTCCCTGACTCAATCCGGAGTCCAAGGGGGTTCCACCGATGCCTCTGCATCCTCAAGGTCCGAAACCCTGCACACTCAATGAAACTGAGTCAATAGCACCTGCCTACATCAAGTAGTAAAACATCATGTCGTCTATCAGAACGCATCATAATCAAGCATAAATGTATTAATATTAGAAAAGTCTAGATCACTTGTGAGCAAGTGTCCTCAAAGAATAAGTTTTGAAAGTGCGCCAGAGTGGGATGTTCCATTTTTCCTTCCAACTTATAAATATTTTCAATCTTTGTTGCCTTCATAACAACCAAACTACCCTTGAACACTTGCAGTGCTCCACCTTGACCTGCAAATTTGTAACCTTTGGAATAAAAAATTTCTAAAGGGATTAAACTCTTTTTTAGTTCTGGTACGTGTCTTACATTTGTTAACGGTCTTACTATTCCATCAAACATATTAATTATAATATAGTGAACCCCAACTTTCTTAGAGGAAACATTGTTTTCCATAAGAACGCTACCACCATCAACATCTTGGTATGTAGAAAACCAATTTTGATGTGGACAAAAATGGCGTGAAGTACCAGAGTCTAATAACCACTCTTTATAAAATTGTGATATGTTACAAATTGTTAWSACTTCATCAATCATACCTAGACATGATTCTACTGCATTTGSTTCATTTTTGGAGTCTTCCTTGGACTCATCTAGCTTTCACAATATTTTTAAAGATGCCCTAATTTGTTACATTACCAAAATATTCCCTTGCSCTTTTTTCTTGTTGACTTAGCCCTGGATATTCTACTCGAATCATCTCACCTTTATCTAGAAAAACCTCTATCCACCAATGCCTCTAGTGTGGAGGTTTCAATACTCGATTTTCTTCACACCTCCTCAGACAACAAAGCTCCAAAAAAAATATCAAATTTAAGAGTCCCAGTTGTACTAAATCTAATGGAAGTGACTATATGATCCCAAGATTCAGGTAATGAACATAATAATGTAAGTGAATTATCTTCATCATTGGGTTTAACACCCATACTATTCAATTGGCATACAAGAGTATTAAACACATTCAAATGATCTGCAATTTTCATACCTTCTTTCATTTTTAAAATGTATAGATGCCTGATCAAATAGATCTAATTTGTTAATGAATTTTTCAAATAAAGGCTCTCCATCATGCTCCATAAGCCTGCTATCGTTTCTTCTCAAATAATGTTAAATAAGACATCATCGACAAGACATAACTAAAATGTGTTGAGGGCTCTGGGATCTAGGTCTTCCGACTCTTCATCGGTCATAGATGCACTTTTCTCTCTCTTTTCATCTAAAGCCTTATGCAACCCTTGTTGTACTAACAGATATTTAATTTTAAGTTTTCACAATTCGAATATTATTTTACCATTGAATTTTTCGACCTCGAATTTACTATTTGTCTTATTTACCATTATTTTTTTAATTCTGAACCCAACATATTGGAACCTTTGCATGTGGAATAAAAGGAACTGTGTGGATCCTCCATTGTTCGTCGGTTACCTCCAACACCAAACTACTTTGCAATTGTGCAACCTCTTCTTTCTCTACAGTCGATCCACTCTGCAAACCAACAAACCCTCTAAAATTGGTTGGATACACAAACCAACAAACCATAGTGACTTTTCAATTTCCTCCATTCTCAACCACACCAACAAACCCATTGGTGTCTTGAACCCCACAACGAAGGTTCTTCCTAATTCTTTTTCTTCTTGGATAGGAATCATGTCGACTTTCACCTTCACGAAGAACCTTAGAATCATTCTCTTTCTCTCCTCTGTGCATGGAAAAATGAGTTCTATTTCCTCCATGATTCTTTCTCTATGCATGTGCAGATCACCCTCGACAACATACTTTGTCTTCTTCAATTTGCAGGGCTATTTATCCAGGTGGATATTGGTGGCTACCCACATATTCCAACTGGATCCTCTTAATAGTTTCTAGTTCAACACATTCTTCTGTAATTATTTGTAATTGTGGGTTCTACACTCTAGGGATGTCTAAAGCCATACATAGCTTCCAGGTTGATATTGGTGGCCGCCCACCTAATCCAACTGGATTATTTTGGAAGTTTTCATTTCAGTACATCTTTCTGTACTTCTGGGGCCGTTTTGGGGCCCTAAACAATGTTTGTTTTCCTTTCCACAGTCAAACTATATATTCTTTTATATTTTTATGTCATAATGTGTAGTTCTCGAAAATACCTTTCCAATGAGTTATCACGTTCCTAAAACAGAGGTCGTATGAAAAATTTACGACACCGGGAAGTTGAGGTACCAACTTACCCATTGGGGCCCACATAAATTTTGGTGTATCATCTCCTAGGGTTAGGTTTTTGGATTTCTAGGGTTTTGGAATTCATGAGTAATGTTAAAAATACATATGGAGAATCATTGTAATCAGTATGCTTAGATGAATGCGCATAGCAGCAACATCTCATTTCAGAGATAGACCACCATTCGAGCAAGTTGTTTTCAATTCTGTAGTTTTACAGTTTCATCCTATTTATTTATTCAATAGAAGTTATTGTTCACTAGATATCTGTTGTTGTTCTCTGTATCTTTTTGTTATTATATTCATTTTGTTTTTTCTTTCGTTCCTCTCATAAATCTAGATCAGTGGTATCAGAGTGGTCTTCTCTTCATTTATCTTTCTTTGTGCTTGTCGTCGACAATATCTGGGTACAAGAATCTGGGACTTGAACCAATCAATCCTTTGTAAGATCGGCCACACCGAGCCCAACAACAACCCATGGGGGATGAAAAGAAATATGATGGAGCAAGAGATCCTTTTAAAAAAATTCTCAATGAAGCCATTACGTGACAAAAGAACGAAATGATGGAAAACTTTATGCAAATCCTTTGGCAGTTGCCACATGAGACACATCTTCATCAAACAACCATGCAACCCCCGTCAAGGTACAAGTAAATTTTGATATTCCATTATTTGAAGGACTGATAGATGCATATGTTGTAGATAAATGGTTGAATATGCTTGAAGAGTATGTTTTGGTCAATAATTTTTCCGACAGGGAAAATAGTACTTTTTCACTCCTCAAGGTCATTCCCCATGTTAAGGACTAGTGGGATACTTACTTTGAGCAAAGGCACATAGAGGAATCTGCAATTTTTGTGGTCGCCCCTGTTAGCACTGAAAGTCACACTTTGAACGCTAAAGTGTAATCTCAGCACCCATCAGAATGTAAAAGATAACTTTGGTTTTGAATAGGTGGATCAACAAGATGGATAAAGAAAGAGAGAGGGTAGCAAACTGCAGATCAGTAGGCTACACCAATGGGAAATGGAGTCACAAACATCCCACTCATCCAAGGCACAAAAGTTGCTTAACATAAAACAAGATTATATGCTGATAGGTGGAAGAAATGAAGAAGGAAAACATAAGATAGAATGTTCAGTAAATAGAGATCCTCTCAATTCAATGAATCAACAAATACTTGAATATAAACAATGACTGATGGGAAAAATACAACAGATCCTCTGCTGCTTAGGGATCCATAAATCATTGACATCCTTTGATCCTCAAATCTGCAATATATTCAAATAAGAAGAAATATAAAAGAAGAGTTACAGTTTGAAATCACTTCTCTCATGAGTCTCCAATAACAGTAATTCTTATAATCCTAAAATGCCCATAGGCTTACAAATGAACACACACGGAAAATTGCGTATTCCTACTCTCTCTAGCCTCTCTTGGCTCATCCATCCCTTCTCCAAGAGATATCTCCTTCTTTAAATAGAAAATAACATCCAAATAACCTAAGGAGGTCAAATACCATCTCCTCCATTGGATTCTAAGCCTAGGAGATAGGTGGCAACAATCAAAGAGACAAAAATCCAACAAACTGTTGTTTTTTCAGGAATTTGTTGGAAGTCATTAATAAATTGTTTCCACCTCATGCATGAGGCCTTTGCTAGAGCTACATCATAGTTGCAGGTGTCCCTTGACATCTAATTGATCCTTGAGAATTCATTCGAGCTCTTCTTAACATGTGGCAACCTCCCAACAAGGCGAATCTCAAAACCATGACCGCTACAGGAAATTAGTACGTAGCGCCACTGTGCAGAGTACGCAATGCCTACTTCTTTATCCAATATATCTCAAACCAAAACACATTTTGAAAAACTAAGAGAGGATTTTTTTATTTGGAATGTTATGAACAAAAGCCTCCTCCAGTTTTCAAAAATACATCCTCATCTACTCATAACCCAAGTTTTAAATTAGTGACTCAAAACTGGGAGAATAAGTCTGCACAATTTAGCCTCTGCCAGAATATTACACAACGCCTGTAGGTAGCGCCCGACTGTGTTTCTTCATGAAATTAGGTAGAATGAATCCCTGGGTGCTCTGATGATTGAACTTGGATATTGGGAATAACTCAATATAATTTCAATTTTCTCTAAAGCAAATAAAAATCCCATAACAATTGTATTCATTTGCCAAAATGAATAATGAAATGCAGATTTTGTTCTCTGTGAAATATTAGGTAGTGCCTGTAGGTAGCGCCACTTATGCAATGTTGAGGAATAAACCAATATTGTGCTAACATAAGCTCCATGGGGGATAGAGTCCTCCCTATGAGGCTCTAATAACTCTCGTAGTTTTAATGCCTTATCCTTTGGGCTTGTGGAGTCATGCTCTCAACCTTTAACCTTTGCAATTTGCTTTGATCTATGACCTTCAACTGAAACTAAATGAAAATGAAAACTAGAACTGAAAAAATGATGAAAACGATGCTTGTACAACAAGCTTATTGCACACACCTACTCTAATTATTGGGAAACTGAAGCATTCAAGTTACATGAAACAACCAATCAAGCCATTTCATAATTTTTTCAACTGTTTGAAGTTTTGAAATGTGCTTCCTTAAGCACCAGAGATAATTCTTACTTGAAGGTGCGTCAAAGAAACATTTGGAAATACACTTTCCATGGAATAAATCAATGAGCCTAGGCCCATTTTATGCTTGCAGATAGGCTGCAAATGGATCCTGAAAAACATCATCAATACTTTCCCCTACAACATTGCTTTGTGTAAAACGGAAAAGTATTGCATTAGGTCCTTCGTCCATTGTTCTTGGTTGTTGTATGGATTGTTGATTCTCTGATTCATCCTCAATACATATGGCCTTGGTCCACTCCTGGTCATGAGGTGTATTAGGAAAAAGGCTTAGTGATGCTTGTCTTTCTTTAATTTCAACCTTTCTCATCTGATCACATGGCATTTGATCTTGGTTGCTTGATGAAACCAAGTTTGTGTCTTCAAGAGGAATAGGGGGTTGACAGGGCAGTTCATCACAATTAGAGGTTCTTGGGAAACTAAATTCTTCTATCTTATCTTTTGATTGTGAGGGATATTCATCATAGTTTGGCTTATGGTCCCAATTTATCAGTTTTTCACATTCTAAAATTAGACTATCATCTTTTTCTTCTTTTTCATCAACAAAAATATGACATGAGGGTTGAAACAAGCTATTGTTGCTTTGATGGGAAGGGTACTTTTTTGATATAATCTCTTCAACAGATTGTTCATGGAAATAATCTTCATAATCATCATACAAAGGTGAATCAATGACCATTTGACTATTAATGGCCGAGGGGATTAGTACAATAGCTGGGACAACTGGTTGCTCAGGGAAAACATCCTCATAGTCATCAAAACTTGGAAAATCATGGCATATTGTTTCATTAACAATAGGAGGGATTGATAAGCTATGAATTTTGTCATGACAAGCTGAAACACTATTCTCATGATAAGATAAATCTGAATCTAAGATGACCTCTTGACTTAAAAAATCGAGAAAAGGAGGAGACAAGGAAATGATGAATTGTCCATATTGATCTTTCTCTTGGGGACCTAGATTTTGACATGAATGATGCATTTGTTCTTCAAATTTAGGAAAATCATTATGAAACTCATCATCTAAGTCCTGATCTCTATAATCATCCCCTTCATCATCACTACTAGAGGAATCACTTGTTGAATCTTGAATATATGATGCATACCCCTCACAACAATTCTCAAAAGGTCTTCTAGCTGGATAAATTTTCTTGCAATGAGAATAAAAAACATCATGAAAATCCTTCAAAGAGGAAATACTAGAATCAGGGAGTGTTCTATACCATTGCCTCGCATCGCCTTCCAATGAATACATGAACATTTTCATAAATATATCTTCATGATGAATGTCAAGCTACTGCATCAAAACATGAAATTCATGAACATGCTCAACAGGGTTGCCATTCTCACCTTCATAAAATCTGGGCAACAGATCTTGCCATTCATCAATTTGTGTAACATCCCGCTCTGGCGCACTGAGAAAACTTATTCTTTGAGGACACTTGCTCGCAAGTGATCCAAACTATTATGATATTAAAACATTTGTCCCTAATTATGATGCGTTATGATAGATGATATGATGTTTTATTGCATGGACATAGGCAGGTGCTATTGACTTGGTTTTATCGAGTGTGCAGGGTTTTGGACCTTGAGGATGCAGAGGCATCGATGGAACCCCTTGGACTCCGGATTGAGTTAGACAGTGTGCTATTTGGGTTGATTTATTTACTGTGCTATTACATTTGATTTGATGATACGATGTGGACATGTTTTGACATGATTGTTGATGATGCAGGTTGACGATAGCTTGTCGACCAGACTCACATATGGAGTAAAGGGGCCACACAGGACTACCAGAGAGGTTGAGGGAGAGGTGTGGATAGAAACCATGCCACAACCTACTAGCACTCCCATCATGGCTCGAACTGTAGGTTAATGATTACCTAGTTCGAGAGGATCCATGATGCCGTGAGGGCAGACTGCGACAGTCACTCATGATGAGTCTGAGGGGTGCACAATAAGGTGGGGGCCTTATTCCTTAGAAGCCCTTAGTCTCCCACAAGTTCACCTGGAAGAGTATTGACTCCAGGGGTTATTGATGTCTACCAATCAGTCAAGAGGCGAGTGGCACCCTTGGAGCACGTGGTGCAACCTAAAGGGCATGTCGCGCAAAAGAAACAAACGAGGCGAGTGGCACCCTTGGAGCACGTGGTGCATCCTGAAGGGCACGTCGTGTTGATGTTGATGAAGGAACAAACCTAGATGGCCCTAAGACATTTAACACATTAATAAATTCTTAAACAACTTCCCTAATTAAATGTCGCCCGGTTCAGAATCTATGTCCTAAGTCTAAAACTTCTCTAGGGTAAAATTTTATCTAACGTTAAGAAAAAGACCCTATAAAAATAAAAATAAAAATTTAAACTAAAAACCACTTAAGTAATAGTTTTAGTCTTCATAAAATTTTTGGGGTAAAATGAAGAGAGTAAGAATTTAATTAAAATCAGTGGATTTAAAATTGTAAAGAAGAAATAAATTATTTAACTTGTGAAAGTGTAAAAAGATATTAATTTAATAATAAAAGGAAAAGAGTAAATAGCGCAACTGCCATTTTGGCTCTAATAAAAAGGGGAAAGAAGGGAATAATAAAAATTAGGAAACTTACGGATGGAGGAAACATAATAAAGGAAAGAAGGGAACTTATGGTAAAAAACGAGGTCAACTTAGTAAAGAATATGCAATAAAGAACCTTCTAAATTGAACTAAATTAGCAACATCCTTCTAGGGAAAGTATTTAAACCTGTAAGGGAATCTAGGGACACCTAGGAGTAAATTTAGGAGCAACTCTAGTTGGGTGAGGGAAATGAGACAATTAATAAACTAAAGAAAATAAATTTTGGAGGAAAGTGGGGGATAAATGACACTTGTACGATTGAGAATTTTTAAAAGATTTTCATTAAAACTTAAATTAAAAGAGATTTAGGGAAAGTTTGGAAGTTCTAAAACGCTATAAAAGAGAGGAAGGATGGGGAAGAAGGGGATCGGATGTTAGCATAACGTTACGCTGTCGGATTGTGACTTGACTGATTACTTGTGGGGAGTTGGGATTTCCCATCTCAGATAGGAGTGGTAGCTCGGCCTGGCGAGGCGAGCTGGGAGCTAGGCATACCATCTGGATAGTGTGTGGCCCCTTTGTGGATCAGGGGGCTAAGGGTGAAACAAAGTACCCCTAGCGTTGGTTGGGAGGTACTGGTGAGGTCTCGAAGGCCAGCAAGCTGGAGCGACACGGAGAGCGCGGACGTCATTCGAAGTGGGCGATCAGGCAAAGGTACGCTCATTGATTTTTAGAGTAGAATGCATTAGGACGTAGTTTGGGATCTTGTTGAATTAAATGGTTTTAATACTTAGAAAATTATAATGGTGTACCGAGTGTAAATTAGTAACTCTACTGTTGTATTTCGGTACTGGTTTAATAGAGAAAAATGCCTAGGACTTCGGCGATTGTGTTAGATGATCGTTGTAAACAAAAACAATCTAACCCTAAGTTGTTCAACAAGGGAGAACCTAGCCTTGCGCTCCTCTCACTATTATTTGCATTGTCCTGTGGCCTTACCTTCTATGAATTCACCTTTCTGCATTTTTAGAGATGACCCTTAACCATTTCAGTGACTTTACTATCTGCGTTTTGTTTAATTCTGCAATCTACCATTTAGAGGTCAATGATTTACCCCTATTTGGAAAGGGTCCTTGACATGGTTTAGAATGCGAAACTACTCTTCTGGACTGCAAATTTGTGTCTTGTGTTAGCATCATGTTTTATTTTTTTCTCTACATTATCAGTTGGTTACCTAGATGCATTGATCTTGATGGCAGCGCTTTTAGTTCTAGGCAATGTTATCCTTAACCCCTGTTTTAGATTCCTTGCACTTAACCTACATTTAAACTTAAGACCTATAGCGATAGAGGTGTAGATTATTTCAGTCTATGACCAACGCCTTCCAGTCTACGTCACAACCCTTGTAAAACTTCCCTTGAGCGTGTCTCAAGAAATGGGTGATACCTTCTTGGGATGCATTTGTTATGACCCCATTTGCTAGTGAATCCGCATGCACCTATGTTTCTAGTGTACCAAAAATCCAACGAAGTCCATGGCTGTTGCGATCTATCTTGGTTACAACATTACCTATTCCAGCGCCCACTTATCCCTCGAGTCTCGTGCACTGCAATAGGTTTCCAACTGTGGTTGGACCCGGTGTTGCATGCTACTGGCCCTATGTTAACATCTTATGTTCCACAATACCATCACCTTGACCGCCATATCATTCTTTAGACCTAAATTGTTTGAATCGTGTGAAATTTTGGGTGGTTTCAGTTTATGGTTGTGTCTGTTCTACGTAGCATGTTCCTCCTACCCTTGTGAGATCATGCGAACTGCCATTAAATGGGATCGCTTGTCCCCCTCTTGGAGTGTTTTTCGGGCGCATCCTAATGATAGAAAACTAGCGGAATGTTGGAACACCTCTACGCGTATAGCTGGTAAGATGATCCACACCAGAACCAAATTTTATTTCTTGAATAGAAACACCTGTTCGTCACCGGCCCAGTTCCAAGCATCATTAGAGATTTTACCACTTTTTACCAGTCAAGCTAAACCAGCGCATGCCCATGCTTTATGGACAGACCACACCCATTTGGAAGAAAAATGACAGGTGGTAGAGCGTCTAAGGAATTTTTTTTTTTTAATTATGCAAACTTCAAAATTCCTCATTTTGGGGAGGTGAGATAGCGCATGGATTGAGTTGTCAACTCTTGACATGTTTTAAAAGTTATTTTAGAAATAGTCACCCTTTTAAATGCTAGGCTTCAGCACTTGAATTACTTAAATTACTTGCCGTAGAATGTGAAGGAGGTTTTAGAAAAGATTCTGGCAGCAAAAAGAACAACTATATCCTTCGGTTGTAAGACCTTGCAAAAATTACTATGTATAATTCTAATCTAGAGAACTCACTTAATTTTCCTTTTCTACGTGTTGATCCCTCTCTCCTTACCTTTAAGTATTCTATTTATTACTTTCTAGCATGTTTTAGTGTTATTTCAACTCGACTTATAGGAATTGCAAAAGCAAACTCACTTCCTCTGATATCCTTCGGCAGTAACTTGGTGTTCCTGGTTAGCATTTATGTTAGCATCATTTGCATTGATTCGCTGGACATGACCTTTAGTCTTAACAACAAGATAGCAATTAAATGGAAATTAAATTGACCTCAACCTCTTCATTTTAAGCAACTTTTGATATTAATTGCATATAGATTTCTAGATCTATAGTTTTGATGAACAACTATTGGAAGGTTTCCTGCACCATAAAGAAATTTAGTTTTCCTTTATTTAACTGATAATGTCCCTTTTCTTCTTTTTCATTTAAATAATAATAACCTTCATTTTACTTTTATCTTCCTATTAAGATTTTGTTTTATGGTTCAAGATTTTTTTGGATTAACATGTTTAAGGTAGTGAGGTGTTATTTTTATTAATTAATAATAATAATAATAATAACAATCGCTATCACTATTATTAATTTGGGATGAGGAAATTAGTGTAAGGATGGTTAAGGGGTGAATAATCTATTGAGGTATTGTTATATATATAACCAGATGATTATTAGATCATTATGCGCAAATAGAATACTTATGACCTTAATAACAATTTAATGCAATTGATTGAGCTAGTACTCTGATGACATTGTAATTTGAATTTCGCAACTGATTGGTTTAGGATTAAATTTAAATTACGCCTTGATGTCACTATGCACTTAGACATGCTTGCAGGGTTCATAATGGAGTTGGGATAAGCCGTGTTAATTACCTTACTTGCTTTATTAATTGCCATTGTCATGTAATTGATTTAAAGTACACCTCCCGTGCAATACTGTAATAGTAGTAATGAGTTAATAATGACACACTACCGTAAAATGCCTTAATGTAGATAACCTGGTTGTTTGCAATCTTGATGGTTATGTTATTGTCATTATCTTAAAAGGTTGGTCTGCTTGTGTCGGGCGAGATGTAGACACTTCCATGTTCCTCAGAATAGTCGTCAGCCCTGAGACCTTAAATGGTTAAAATCAACGGGAACCTAGGCTTGAGCATTGCTTATGTGTCTTGGAGGTCCTAACCATTGCAGGGTAGGATAGATGGGTAGTCGATCTTTTTATTTTTTCGGTTGATTGTTGTTCTTTACTGGAAGATGTTGATGTGCATCTTAGATCCTTATGTTGATATCGCAGTTGTGTGCGTCATGATTCATCCTCATGTGGCGGCGCAGAATATAATGTCTTGTTACCCTTGTACACACACACACAAAAAAAAATAAAAATTGCACTTTCTATAAGAGGTTTGTCGGTGTAATGAGGAGGATCGTTACATATGGTATCCGAGCGGTTCAACCTGCAACTTGGGATTCGCTACGGCTTTCGTTGACATGATTTGATTTGATTATACGATTGTTGATTAAGTTGATTGTGTGTGTGCAGGTAATCATGGTTAGAGGACGCTGCGGAGGCAGATGACAGGGTGCTAGGGGAGGAGGCATGACGCCTCCAGTAGCATCCACGCCTGAGGGGTCTAACCCCTAGGGAGGCGAGCAGGTTCTCGGACAGGAGAAAATAGAAGTTGGTGATGTTGTTGGGATGATGAGATCTTTCTAGCGCATGTCCAAGGCACTGATCAACCGTCTGGACAGAGATGAGGCCAGAGCGTCGGCGCCCGCTAAGGCTCCGCTACGCGCATCGGTTGTTACTGGTAGCATTCACCGTGAACTCAAGAAGGTCAAATTTCTTGAGTTCTTTGGTGCTCCAGACAGTGCATTCGTTGAGGCATGGTTGGAGAACATGGTGATGTGCTTCGCACTTAGCGATTATACCTCCAACATGAAGGTCCGCACGACGGTATTTCAACTGAAGGGGAGCACCCTTTTATGGTGGAAGACACTCCTACCGCAACTGAACATGGACATCGAAGACGTGTCATGGGAACTGTTCGAGGAACAGTTTCGAGAGAGGTACCTTTTAGAGGAGTTCATTGAGCGTCAACTCAATGAGTTCAATGCCTTACGATAGGGAGGTCGTACGGTGCCCTAGTACGAGGCATGTTTTATGGAGTTGCTCCGGTATGCTCTGCATCTTAACACAAAGAAACTTAAGGTCAACTAGTTCGTGTTCTGCCTTAATGGTAATTTATGTGCAAAGGTTAGGATTTTGATGCTTCAAACCTTGCACGATGCCATCCAGAAGGCCCTCATAGCTGAGGAGGAGCTTAACAGTGGGGGTCAGACTAGAACTCCAGCGAGACCAACAGGGTAGGGTTCATCTGGAACACCGCAACACCATACACCAGCAAGACATACACCGAGATATCGTGGCTTCCAGAGGGGATCCACTTTCACTACACCCCGACGACCGCCGCCTCAGCAGTGTACACCTTATCGGGGACCATAGCATCAGCAACAACGTCGCCCACAGTAGCAGCAGTTTAGGCCTGTTCAGTAGAATAGACCAGGGTTCTAGGCCGGTGGGCCATCGTCTTCTACTTTGGGTACCAGGACTATTGGGCCGAAGAAGGGGTGTTGGATGTGTGGGGAGCCACACTACCAGCGCGACTGTCCTGTGGAGAGGACCAAAGTGTCTAGATCATTCAGACCCACTACAGTGGGAGATATGCGTAAGGCCCATCAGATTCATGCAGCGATGAATAACTGCCAGGTAGAGCACCAGTCGACTGTGCTCGAGATGACATGTACCATTGCTGACCAGACCCTTAGTGTTTTGATAGATCCTGGTGCTACTAAGAGTTTCATTTCTGGTGCAACGCTAAAAAGGATTAAGGTAAAGGCAGTCAAACAGGATGAGTTTAGTTTCGTAGAGATGGCTTTGGGAGCCAAACAGAAGGTGGGAGGAAAGGTTACAAGCTGTTCCCTTAACCTGGGAGAGTTTGTCATGTGGGCCAACTTGTACGTCACGATCTTAGGATCTTATGATGTTGTAATTGGTATGGATTGGTTGGAATCGCATGAGGCGATACTCAACTGTAAGATGAAATGGTTGAGCTTGACCGATGACGAGGGACATAGATGTGTGATTGTAGGACAAAACCAGGGAGTTTCCCTAAGGTTCGTCTCTTCCTTACAGTTACAGAAGAGTATGTGCAAGGTGTGAAAGCTTTATGCGATCCTTGCGTTAAACAAGAAGGGAGTAGCGGAAGGTCTTGAGCACCTTACGGTGGTGAAGGAATTTGCATACATTTTTCCAAAGGAGTTACCTGGGATGCCGCCAGAAAGAGAGTTGGAGTTTACTATAGACCTAAAAATAGATACTGAACCGATAGCAAGAACGCCTTATCGGATGTCGACCCCGGAGTTACAAGAGTTGAAAATGCAACTGAAGGAGTTGTTGGACCTAGGACTGATACGTCCTAGTGTGTCATCGTGGGGTGCACCGGTTATTTTCATACGAAAGAATGACAGATCGTGGAGGCTTTGCATTGACTACCGTCAACTGAACAAGTCCACGATCAAGAATCAGTATCTCTTGCCGAGAATTGATGATCTGTTCGATCAAATGAAGGGTGCGACGGTGTTATCCAAGATTGATTTATGATCAGGGTATCACTAGCTATGGATCAAGGAGGATGACGTCCCTAAGACCGCCTTTAAGATGAGATTTGGACATTATGAGTTTACTGTTTTACCGTTTGGACTGACAAACGCCCCAGGAGTATTTATGAGTTTGATGAACAAGGTGTTCCGCGAGTACTTGGACAAGTTCGTCCAAGTGTTCATTGACGATATTTTGATTTACTCTCGTATGACAGAGGAGCATGATGAGCACTTGCGCTTGGTACTACAGTGTCTGCGAGAGCACAAACTGTATGGGAAATTTTCCAAATGCTCTTTTTATCAATCGAAGATTCACTACTTAGGGCATGTCATCTCCGGCGAAGGAATCACCATGGATCCAGCCAAGATTTAGGCTATTAAGGAATGGCCTGCGATGACATATGTCACAGAAGCACGTAGCTTTATGGGTTTAGCAGGATACTATCGACGGTTTGTCGAGGGATTTTCGAAGATAGCAAATCCGATCACAGAATTGTAGTAGAAAAATAAGAAGTTTGTTTGGACCGAGAAATGCGCGGAAGCATTTTGTAGGCTTAAAGAGTTGTTGACAACAGTGCCGATACTAAAGGTCCCTGACATGGACGCGAACTTCTTGGTATGCACAGA
>SNQJ01S0026585.1:7542-56951 GCA_010110895.2 Picea sitchensis
CATAGAACTCATCCCACTTTGATATATAAGTGAAAACATGTTATTTTTCCAATATTTAATCATAAACTCACTCAAAATACTAAAATGAATGCTTTGGAAAATAATCGGTCTAAAACCATATGTAATCATGAAAATGGTCTTAATGTAAAGTTGCGGGAAATCAAAATATGGTGAAAAGTGAAGGGAATATGGTTAAAAGTGAACGGAAAGATGTATAAAAATATGGTATTTTGGCGACCCAACACAAACCTTTCCAAAAATTAGATGTAAATTTTGGATCTCTGTCTAAAAAACTTGCCTTAGGAACTCCATGTAGCTTGGAAACTTCCTTCATGTAAATTTATGCAATATTCATTGCCTTGTGCGTAGTCTTAATAGGAATAAAATGTGTTTATTTTGTTAATTTTTCCACCACCACCATGATGAAATCATGTTGCTTCACTTTTCTGGGAACCTTTGTAATGAAATCAATTGTAACCACTTCCCATTTCCACTTAGGAATGGGCAATGGCTGTAGCAGCCCCACTAGATGTCTATGCTCTGGTTTTACCTTTTGACATTCTAGACACCCATCTATGTAATTAGCCACTTCCTTCTTCATTATTGGCCAAAAATATTAGCTTTTTACAACTACAATTGTCTTCTGATATTTTGGGTTCCCAACATATGCCACAATGTGCATATGTTTCAAAACTATGTTTTTCATCTCTCATGAATTTGGAACATATATTGTTCCTTTGTGCATGAGGATTCCATCCTCTTTCAAATCATAATAATTAAATTTACAATGTAACACTCCTTGTTGTAATGTTTCCTTTATTTTGATATATTGTTGGTCTGAATTTGAAGCCTCTAATTTTTTTTTCTTTTAAATCGGTGTTGAACATAATAATGGATGAGATTTGTGTTACAGAGAAATCCCCCTGCGGACAAGTGGATTCCCTCTTCGACTCTATAATCCTAAGACCAAGACAAAAAGGGTGCTAACGTTGGTCACTAACATCCTTTTAAACCTAGCTAAACTAATGTATAGAGAAGAGGAAGAAAGGTGTACCTTTTTAACGATGTTTGTCCTTGCACAGTCCGAGTTGAGCCTTGATCCCCAAGATCCTGGACAAGTCCTGCAATCCAATCAAAGAAAGAACAAGCTTCCTATTCTACTAATATTAGCTTGAAACCATATCTATCTAATAGAGACAAGTTCATGTAGAATAAACACAACCTTGAAAGAAACAGGCCAAGAACATATGTATATTAATGAGAACAATAGAGAATACTTACAGACCTTTGATGAAGGTGCATCAGCCTTTCCCAACTCTCCTTGTCCAACCTTTTACTGAAGTAATCCACACACAAACTGATTATGCTTCAATGATATATCCCTTATGAGATCATAAGTTTGATGCCTTCAATGTCTCCCTTTCCTTATGAGATCATAAGTTAGGTGCTTCTCAATTTCTCCATATATATTTTCACCATGAGAAGGCCTCCTTATATAAGCTTGGAAAAACCCAACCACCTTAGAGATTCTTGGGATAGGTTGAGGATATTTCTCCTTCAATTATGGATCCTCCCTAAGATCGAGCCTTGACCTCAGATCCAAATCCAACCAACTTCATATATGAAGGGGATTTTTCTTTGATTTTCCCCAACAACCCAAAATTTGCTCAAATAGGCTAGTGCTCCCCCAAAAGGGTGCACAGATCATTGCAACACTCCCCCAAAGAAGGGTAGGGAGCACTATCACTCCCTGACAGTGAGTAGGGGATCACTACCCTTCAAAATTCATTTTTAAGTGGTTTTCTTCATGGAAAAATATTTGTACTCTTTATCAAATGTTTTTTCCTCTTCAAAACCAGTTTTTTGAGGTGTCTTTTAAGT
This sequence comes from Picea sitchensis, assembly GCA_010110895.2. NCBI lineage: Eukaryota > Viridiplantae > Streptophyta > Pinopsida > Pinales > Pinaceae > Picea > Picea sitchensis. The sequence continues at coordinate 9,424 of SNQJ01S0026585.1, forward strand.
GTTCTTGATAATGTCATCTGAGACATGACATAGCCAAGATGACAGTATTATATTTGCGACACTTTCATCCAAAATGTGACACTTGTGACACTAGTAATGATGACAATAGGTCATCATTGTAAAGGGTAATTTTTATGTGTAACAGATTGCCCCCCAAAGTGCGAAGTTAGAAGACGAGAACTGATGGCTAAAGTACTTTGTAGAATTTTTCAAGCAAGGGTATGGACTCAAAGAACTTGGAAGAAGCTGCACACAACCATCAAATAAATATTATGACATGTTTCAAACCCAAGGCATGCATACCTATGCTTGAGTGATAAAGACTTTCAAGGTATGGCCGCCATAAAATACACTGCAGATCCATAATTGTATTGATAAAAAGGTATATCCACTGAAGATACAATGTGTATCTATACTCCCATGACCTGAACTGATCATAGCCATGAAAAATACACAGTGGATCTATGAGACGCCAAGAAATAGCCACGACTAGTACAAAGTGGATCTATGTGAAAATATATGTGTCAATGTTCAAAAGAAACTCCGTCGCAACCTGGGCAAAGTACATATAAGAGTGATGACTCAAACCAGGGTCTTATTTCCGATCCCGATGTAGTACAAATATAACCATGTGAATAGATGTATTGATGTCGAACATGGAAGAAACCACTTGATTACTAGTCAATGAGGTAAACTGTTAACAAGCGCGAGGGAAATTACCATTGATGTCAATGATTCCCAAGGTACTCTAGTACATTCCAATGAATGTAAATGGATGAGATAAAATTGAACATCCATGGAATCATTTGATTAGAGGTCAATGATGTAAACCCACTGTCGGACATGAGGAGGCCTACCATTGAGGCATGCAGGTCCCAAGGTACTAAATGGTTTCTAAGTCTAGTTCCCGGATAATGTACTAAAGTCGATAGGAATAAAATCGTCGAAGGAGGGCCTTGATGTATCCCCCATCAATGACACGAAACAAACACAGAGATGTAATTGGTGGATCAAAAGAACATGGACTGTCACGGGTATTGAAACAGGAAATTTTTTATGGTTGACTCTCGAGGAAGATACTTCCCTTGAACACTAAGTCACGACAACAGAAACATGACATGGACCATAACATGATAATGCAGTGGATATTGTGAATTTCATTGGGTGACCCAACAGAGTAAGGAAAATAAGAGGATTGGTTCAATGCAGAGGTTCAGCGGATTAAAAATGTGTGCAAAGACAAAGTTTTGTGTTCAAGGGTGGTTGTAAGGGTGACTGTTGATGTTCTCAAAAATGGCTTGGCTTGCTTCTTTCAATTTTTCCCCCATCTAGATAGACGAGAACCTCTTTTTAATTTAACGAGCTTGAGGAGGGTAAAACATGCTCAATATAACTCACCTTTGGCAAGTCCCTCTTCCTTTGTTTAACGAACTGGAAGAAGTAAGAGTTCGGTCCCATATGGGCCTTTCAATGTATGATTGTTTAATGAGTCGAGATAAGGTAAACTAGGTGGTTTTTCATATTTAGAGAGTCTGAAAATGACTTAAAGATGACTCCAGTGTTGTCCTTTTTCATAATGTTAGTCTCACGAGGCCAAAAAAGAGATAAATTATCACTTGAAAGATGCCCTTTCAAACCTTTTAACGAGTGGGAAAGAAAGCAAGATCACTCACCAATCTTTTCATGTTTAGAGAGTCTAAAAAGATCTTAAAGACGAATCCAGGGGGTTCCTTTTTCATTTATCCGTATGAGTCTGAAAAAGAGATAAAAGTTTAATCGGTGCATTCTTATGTTTTTTCGAGTGTGAGAACGAACTAAGACTATGCTCATTAATGTGACAAGATGAAAATTGAACAAAACTTCTCTGAAACTTGCCAATAATGTCAAAAATGCATGCCAGCGTATTAATAAGGCCTCCAAAATATTTCTCAAAAACCCATAAATAACTAAGCTTTGACAAAAATGAAATTTTATAAATAGTAATATGGAAAAAATAGTCTTTTACCATTTCATTTGTGCAAATATTTTAGCAGTGGAGAAATTGAGCTATGGAGGGTGATTCCTTCGTTGATCGGTGCCGAAGCTATGGTCAACTATTTTCATCGTCGTCCGGATCAGGTTGGTGTTCTTCTTCCTCTCTTTAAGATGCATGGTTTAAATTTTGTTTTTAGGAAATAATTGGGTTCAAAAAATGATGCCCTGGGATGACACACGTGCTCAAAAGGGATCAACGCTCCTCTCGAACGTTAGGGGGAGTGTTGCCTGATTTTTTCAGTGCTCCTCCATGCTTGATGAGACTGCATTGGCGCTATGATGTGAGAGTGAAGAGGGAGTTCCTCAAAACACATACAAAAAATGCCCCCAAAATGCACAAAAATGCCCCAAAACGCCAGTGCTCCTCCAAAATGGTAAGGGGAGCATTATGCAAAAGGAATAATGCTCTGGTGGGTTTTATAATGGAGTGTTGGAACTCTGGTGTAAATGAAAAGAGAGCGTTGGCACCAAAAACAAAAAAAAATGCTCAAAAAACTGCCAACACTCCTCCAAAAGGTAAAGGGGAGCATTATGCCAAAAGAATAATGCTTTGGTGGCCATTTTAAGGGAGCGTTGGTGCCCTAGTGTGAGTGTAAAGGGGGAGTTGGCTTTATAAAAAGAGCACAAATGTTTTTAAGTTTTTTTATTTCCAAATAATTGCCAAAAAAGTATGACTAATGACTTTTTTATTGTTGATGATTGTAGGTAAACTTGGCGAAAGTCATGATTGAGTGGAAAGAAAGAGAGCATGATCTTAATGATGTGGCTGCTTTTGCAAAGCTCACGATCAAGGGCTACATTGAGGAATTGTAGTTTCCTCAAGTTCTTCAAGATGCAAAATATGAAGAAAGAGGTTCTTCTACTCGAGTATATGATCGGGCTGTGGAACGTTGCGGAACAGGGGTTCCAAATTGGAGCACAACTTCTTACCATTGAGTTGGAAGATGTGTACTTCCTGACCAACCTCTCAAAGAGAGGGGCCCCCATTATTTTATCCGAACAGAGGGAACTTCCCATGCCTGTAGATGAGTACTTGGCAAACCATTGTGTCCCAGGATCGAGATTAGTGGGAGGTAGAATTGAAATCAAAGACATCATGGATCTACCTCTTCAGTCCATTCTATTTTCCATTACAAGTATAGCGGGAAGTACCAGCTCGCACTTAGTTTCAATATCACATGTGGCCTATAGTTTATAGTGTCTAGAGCCAACACTGTTTAACTGGAGTGCATGATTCCTTTAGAAAATGAAGGAGTAGATTACAAGATGAAAAGCAGGGCAGTAGAAGCATTTCAGATACGGTTCATTCTTGGTCTTTTTCTTCCTAGAACACATTCCTCAGATGAAACCTCATATTGCATTAGTAGTACGGCCAATGGGAGAACCATGTATGGAGCAATGGACTAGCCTGTCTCTGAGGCTAGGGTCAGAGTCAGAGTTAAGGTTCACCGGTGATTTCTTCACTTGGCTGAGACGCCAATTGATCGTGATAGAAGACTTCCCATACGTCGGAGTGGATTTTCGGGGGAGCATGGATCTGGTTCTTTTAGAAGGGGAGGACTAGGATACGTCAGGTGAGAAACCAAAACAATATTGTCAAGTGTTTTTTTATTTTAAAACTTATATTATTTTTTTGGGTATGTAGAAAATTTTCTAACGGATGTATCGTTTCATCATGCAGACAAGGGAGAAACACGTCCAGTAGAGATACTAACACCGGGGCATCGCATGGATGCTTAGATTGTGGTAGATCAAGGGGTAGCAGCAGAAGGTCTTTAGGAGGTTGAAAGAAACCTCCAAGGCCTCATGATGGGTATCCCTCCTCTTAGGAGGTGGGAGGTGGCCCTACATCTATAGAGACACACCGTGGGAGTGCTTGAGAGTGTTAACTCTTTACTGAGGTGAGTATCCCATGCAGTGATGTGCTACTCAGAGCACAATGTGATGCAAGAAGATTAGAGTCTTCCTGATGATTGTAAAGTCTGTATGACGATGTTTATGGGTGTGAAGACCCAATATTTTTCCCATTCTATGTGCTTTTTGATGTAACCAAACTTTTCATCACGCAATATATATACATATATCTGAGTTTTTACAGTGCCAAGTGATGTTTTTAAATGTGATGTGTTTTAATTTACATGTGTTGTATGATTTATTTCTTTTATGAAACCTTATCTATGTGCGAGATATCGATCCATGATGTAATTGGCTAATGAATCCGAAATGGTATTGAGTTCTCTTGGTATGTGTTTGTATTTGATAAAATCAAACATTCGTTCAAGACGACAAACTCGTAAGTGGAGAAGTAGTATGATAGGATTGCGAATAACGTATATTTGATTAAGTTGATAGACCACGATCTGAGAGTCTAGGTTGATGATCATATGAGAAACACCTAGGGAGTAGGCTTCGGTTAAAAGTTTGATAACAACATGATATTCTGTCATGTTGTTAGTTGTCGATCCTAAGCAAATACCTTATGAACTCACCAGCTCATCAGAGTGGTAAATGACCCAAGCTGCAGAAGCAACATTTTGGGTGTGTTGACTAGTGCCATCTGCAAACTCGACAAAGATAGGAAAGGAAGATGTCATCTATGCATGAAAACACATGACATAGTATAAGTGGCTAAGGAAAAAAATCGAGCACACAAAAGAAAAAGACACACCAAACTAAAAATACAATAGTGTACAAAGCACACATGCTAGATAATCTAAACATAGTACTTCTTAAGGTAAAGATCGTTCCAGGGCTCATCTAGTGAGATTCCATTGTAATCGACTAACTCATAGGTGCCTCTATATAAAACATGTTTCATGACGTAAGGACCATACTATAGAGGTTCTAACTTACCTGTCCCTAACTTATCATGAGCCTGGTCATAGACGAGGACTAGGTCTCCTTCTGCAAAAGTCTGAGGGTGGACGGATTTGTCGTATTGATTCGTGATCCACTTTTTATACATCTCATTAATGAGAGAAGCATCATGACGTGTTTCATCCAACCTGGTCATATGTGATAAACATTCTTCTTCAACAAAAGTATGGGGCAGGAGTTCTACTTTAAGTTTTAGTGATGGAATTTCACACTCGATTGGTAAACCAACTTCTATGCCATATAATAACTAGAAAGGAGTGTATACAATAACAGTTTTCATTGAGGTACGATAATCCTAGAGAGTGGAGAAAAGTTGCAAATTCCAAGATGTCTTGTTTTCCCCTACCATACGTTGAATCATAGTTTTAAGGATTTTTTTGATGGATTCAACTTGTCTATTTGCCTGAGTATAGTACAGGGATGAGTTTTCATGGTGAAAACCCAACTTGGCATGCAAATCACTCGTCATTTGGTTCTGAAAGTGTGAACCATGATCAGTGACAATGGCATGTGGAACAACAAAGTGAGTGATGATGTGGTTGAAAAAGAAAAGAACTATAGTACGACCATCATTCAGAAAGGTAGGCATAGCCTCAATCCATTTTGTAAAGTAATCGACAATGGTGATTATATAACTATGCCCCCCAGTTGAGGTAGGCTTACACTGCATGAAATCAATACCCCATTTGGAAAAGGGGTCGATGGTAATAATGGGATGCAATGGAGCAGGGTGGGTGCGTGCCTTTTTTTTAAAAACTTGCCAGGGTGGGAACTTTTTTACTGCCTCAATACAATCTTTGAAAATCGAGGGCCAAAAGTAGCTGACACGTAAAATTTTATGAGCTGTAGCCATCCCAGAAAGGTGACTGTTACATGCTCCAAGGTGACAGTCATTCAGAATGTGTTCAACCTCTTCATGATTCAAACATCATCGGAGGATAGTATCAATACCATGATGATACAAAGTGTCATCGATGATAAGGTAATGACAAGAATGGTGACGAATACATCGATGTTCTTCATGAAAGATATCAGGCTGAAAACGTTGGGTCTAGAGATAAAGAAGGATATCTCCATACCAAGGATCGGATGTGTTGATGAGGAATAGATTTTCATTGAGGAGAGAATATTTGGGCTCAATATTGTCATTAGCACGGGGAAGATCACAGATAAGCTCCGCAAACACCAAGGATTTTTTAGCTTTGTACTTAGCAAATTCAAGATCAAAATCCTGAAGGATGATGATCCATTTGGAATATTTTCCCCCAAGAACTTGACGTGTCAAAATATGATACATGGGGTTTGAGTCTGTAATGACTATGGTGGTGCATAGTAAGATGTAGTGGCAAAATCTATGGGCAATGATGACGGCTGCCAGAGCCAACTTCTCAACATGAGAATATCGAAGTTCAGGACCAGATATAATTTTTCTCATATATATATCACATGTTCTTCACCGTTGGTGTCCTCTTGAACTAAGACCATCACAATAGTGGAAGTAGAGGCTGCTAAGTAAAGGATATAGTCCTTCGTATAATCCGGAGGATGCAGCAAAGGTGTGTTGGTCAATGCATGCTTAAGAGAATCAAAATATCGTTGAGCATTGTCATCCCAAATGAAAGGAGTGTCTTTCTACAACAATCACATAATTCCTTTGGTAATCTCAACATAGTTACATATAAAACGACGAAGAAATTTTGCTTTCCCCTGGAAATTTTGGAGTTGTGTTAAGTTGTTAGGTGGAGGTAAAGTGAGAATAACTTTAATCTTTAAGGGATCCACCCGAATCCCATCTTTGGATACAATGAAACCAAGGAGTTGACCTGATTCAACAACAAAGATACACTTATGTGGGTTCAAACGAATACGGTAGAACCGACATTGAAGAAAAATATCCAGTAGATGACCGATGTGGTATGATCGATTGTATGAATGGGTAGGTAGATCGTCGAGGTAAGGTTCCAAAATATGTTTGATATCGTGGAAAGTGTATGACATGGCTCGTTGGAATGTTGCACCAACATTTTTAAGGCCAAACAATAGTTTTCGATAGGAAAAAGTTCCCCACGGGTAGATGAAGGTTGTCTTATGTTGATCAATAGGTAAAATGTCAACCTGATTGTACCCTGAGAATCCATCCATGGAAGAGAAAATCACGCTACCAGTGCAATTATCAATGATCTGGTCGATGAAGGGTGTAGGGTAATTATTTTTCAGACAAGCCTTATTGAGGTCCCTATAATCTACGTAGACATGAATGGTCCCTTGTTTCTTGGTGAACGGAACATTGTTGGAAACCCATTCCATCAAGGGGATAGGATATATGAAGCCAGATTTCAAAAGTTTCTCAACTTCAGCCTTTATAGCCATAATTTTCTTGGGATGAACTGGGCGGATTTTTTGTCAGACAGGTTTAACACCTGGGTAAGTTTTAATTTCATGCACAACAATCGACGGGTTGATCCCTGACATTTCTTTGTAGCTCCAAGCGAAGATGTTGCATAATTATTTGAATAATGTGGTATAAGAAACCACCTCGTCGAGCATATAGTTAGCACCGAGATTAACATTTTCCACAACACCTTCTTTGATTGAAATATCAATAACGACTGTGGTAGAAATGTTGCCTAAATTCCCCTCAGAAATAGTTTCCTAGGTAAGTATACGAGATTGTGGGGAATTGACAACAACGAAGGGAAGATAGAGTGTATATATTCCTGGATTTCTTCGAGAGGTGGAAGAAAAGAGGATCAATGGTGGTTATCATCCCAAGGGACTTTTTCAATGCTAATCATTTCCATAATAGATTCGTCAGAGGAAATTTTTTGGGAAATGTAGTCGAAAATAGAAGACAAGGGGTTTAACCAGGATGGCATCGAGTAGGTGTTGGGTGCCAATAGATGTTGGTCATCCGAGGAGGGAGAGGTAGATTGGATATCATCGTATGATGCCTCGGCTGGACTAAGTGGCATGGTGTCACCTAGTGCATCGAATTCCAGAGGGCTAGGTACAATCCAAGGGTCAGATGATTCCAAAGATTGATAAACCGTAGTCAAAATCATATTGACGGTGGAAATATGATGTGTGGTAGGTGGAAGTGGTGTAGGTAGGGTACCCATAAGGCTAGAATATTTCAATAAGAAAACACCAACGCTTTCATAAATGATCTTGTGATCTCCCAAGAAAGGAATATTGTTGGTAGCAGGAGCACGAGCATCGGGTGTACATAAATCTAGTTGATCGATAGTGACAATTTTGCCTTGATGAGGAAATTGTACACATGGAAACACTGATGAAGCGACGACAGTCATAGCGTAAAACCAACTTCTTCTGAGTAACAGGTTGTAATCAAGGGGAGCATCGACCACCTCGATGTCAACTGAGACAGTTTTTCCGCCCAACTGAATGGCTAAGGACTATAAAAGTCCACGAGGATGAAAGCCTCGCCCATCGAATGCGCATAACATCGTAGGGGATTTTTTAAGTGCGGGTGGTTTTAAGATTTTCCAACAGGATAAAGACAAGACACAAGTAGAGGCTCCCTCATCCAAGATAGTGCGGTGAACTTGTTGATTGTGAAGAACAACATCAATTTGAAAGGCTAGTTGGTGAGAGAGTTGAGACTTAAAATTGTCTAGGTTAAACGAGATATTGTTGGATGACTTAGGATCAAAAGTGCCAACAAAAACCAAGAGTGTTCTACGTTGACTTGGGCAGTGTTGTAGAACTTCTAACATAGACATAGCACATGGTGCTTGAGCCAAATATTCAACAATGTTGTAGTTTTGGGTAGTACATGAACTAGGATTAAAAGTAGATTTTCGAATGTTGCTCTTGGGGGGGTGTAATATAGAGTCGAATGAAGGTTTCTCTATGTGAAGTGATCTGGATGGAGCACTAACAAAGGATGGTGATGGATCTGGTGAGGAACCGTTAGCAACCTTTTCTTTGTCAGGTTTAGTTGGAGTGTCGTATGTCATAGAGTGCGTGGTTAAATCAATCCCATTAAACATGTAAATATGGGCACTTGTCGAGGCCTCATCATGAGAAGGATGGCTAAAAATGACCCTAGGAGAGGGGGTTTGAGAAACCATGGATTGTTTTGATGCAAAAGGATGAGTAAGAACAACGGGTTGGGAATTTCCCTTAAAAATCTTGGCCACTTCATCGCAATGTGGATAGTCTCAAGTGTAGTGATCATCACCACAAATGAGACATGGGAATTTTGGTTTCTGCTCTGGTTGCTTTCTGGTAGAAAGTGTTTGAGTTTGATTTTTGGGTTGTTCATTGTTATTATTCTTTTTTGGTTTATTTTTTTTCTTCTTCTTACCTCCAGATTGTTGTGAAGGGGTAGATTGAACTGCATTCACCTTAGATACTTGATTTTGGTGGGAGGTAGAGGAGAGTGTGGTCAAACTGGGAGTGGGTGCCGAAGCAGATCATTGTGTCATTCTAGTCGATTGGGAAGTAGATTGGGTTTTGACAGAGCCAATAACTCCATCCACATGTGATGTGGTTGAAGGTTTAGATGGATCGGTAGTGGCACGAGTAGCATTTGGTATCAACTCATACAAAGTACCAGACTGTGAATAAACCAAATCTAAGTACTAAGCCCGAGCAATGGTTTCTTCCTCCATGACTACACCACCCATGGCGACATCATGAGAAATCGGGGGTAATAGGGGCTTATTAAACCATTCTGCCAATAATTGGTTAGGAATGATCACTTTGATCAACCTTCATCGTCGTCTCCATTCATGAATATGATTAGAGATATGCACGGAGTTAGTCTGATGAAGGGAGATCAAGAGTTCGGTACCTGTATTGTATCGAATGGGTAGTTGAAAGTGTGTGAGAAAGGACATGGCAAGGGATTTGAAATCTTGGAAAGAACCATGTGGAAGTTCAATATACCACTTGGCTGTAGAGCCCGTAAGTGTTCACTGGAAAAGACACAAATGTATAGAGTCATCCATTAAGGAGTTTGATGAACACCATAAATGGAAGGTCATCACATGGTTATTCAGATCTTCTCTAGGTTTACCATCAGATTTTGGGATATCAGAAGGTAATTTAGCAGGAATCACTGGCCAATAGGAAGAATGCAGTATAGGATCATTGGTCAACTGAGACAAGTCTGGGAGATTCAGAGTTGCAAGGAATGGTAGTTGTCAATTAACCTGAGGGTGATACTGGTGTGGCATAGGGACACCAGTAGGACCGTAAACTGGGTTATGTGGATAATTGTATCCAGTAGGTCCTCCTACATACGGTTGTTTTTGATCAGTATAACCAATATTCGATGAAGTTTGAGAAGCATTTGCATAGGGAGGGTAACTCGATGGGTTATGAGGATTGTAAGATGGATGATTTACTTGCCCATAAGGAGGATAAACATTTTTCCCTTGAGGAGGGTAAGCAGTCGATCCCCAAGGTGGATGCACGTTAGCCCCATGGGGAAGATAAATATTAGACCCATGAGAATAAGAAGGTTATTGTTGACCTTGAGGATTTTTCCCCCTAGGGAAAAGTGGATTCCCTGGAAAAGGAATGCACCAAGGATTTTGTGTTGCATTCTTTCCATACAATGGGTTATGGACTCTAGTTTGAGTCTTCCCTCCAAGCAGAGGTTGTGTCCCTATTTGAGGTTGACTACCAAATGGAGGTCTCCCCCTAGCAGGAGGTTTCCCTCCGAAAGGAGGTTCCTCCCCAAAAGGAGGTTGCCCCCCGAAAGGAGGTTGAGTGCCTAGAGGGATCTGGGAACTAGAAGGGAATGAATGACTAGTGCCTCCAATTGGATTGGAACCACTAATTCCAGCTCCTCCAAATAAAGGTGTAGGTATATAACCAAAATCGACATTATATCCAGGAGGAACAAAATTCCAGAAACTCCGGGTGTAACCTGGGTAGTGTTGGCAGAGAAGAATTTAGAGCTCTATACCCAAGTGGGAGTGACGGATTTGGTCTAAGTGGTGTTCCAATTGGAGCTTGGGATGGTGTCACATTTCTGGTGGGGATTGTATTAATATGTGGGACCATAGTGGAATGGTCCATCTGGAGAGAAATGGTCGAGCGAGGACCAGCTGACTGTGCATCTGGAATGATGGTGACACTACCAGATGTAGCAGAAAAGTGGTCTAAAGCTACCATGTATGTAGCAGACGTTTCAAGCAACTCAGATACGATAGGTATATCAACACTTGCCCCTGAGCTAACCTCTACTGTGAGAGGTGGATTTCTAAAAATGCCAGTAGTCCAAAAGGGATTCTCTCCTTTAGGGCCCATGAGGGGTCCGGTTGGTATTCTAGAAGTGTCAACAAAAAGTTCTCCAAATGAATTTAGTCAGAGAATACATCTCTCATAACTGTGAGGAATTTGGAAAGACTATAGAGAATTGAAAATTAAGAAATTTTCTAAAGAGTCAGTTCTTTCCACTTGTGAAGTGGTAGTATATTAGACCTCACTTTGTTTAGGAGAGCTCTACGGTGGATCAGTAAGAAAAGGTTGATAACCCTCTAGATCTTTCGGGGGTAGTCCTTGCATTCTGCGTGAACAACGTGGATGAATATTTCCCAAATCAAATACTTTACACAAAAAATCTATGGCCAACTAATGAAAAGAAACAACATATGCTAATAAAATATAGGAATCAAAACCAAGCAAACAAAACCTTCTCTCAATGACCGTACTAGTTGGTGATGAAATAAAACATCGTGTGATCAAGTCAATAAGGGGCTAGGATATGGTGGAATAGTTACGATGGCGACCTACTTAATGAACTTACGCCTTGGTGCAAGCTTCCAAATAGTAATTGTGGATTTACCCTCCAAGGATCTCGAGTGATTTTGACCACCGTTTGTTCCAGGTATAGCGAAGACTTCCCTTCATCGTCACCTTGTGTAAGTACCTAAATAGTATGGCTGCTAAGGACACCAACTCATAGTCAGCCCCTGGGTGGGTACAGTTGATAGCCCAGTCCGAACATATGGGCAGGATAACAAGTCCAAAATTGTTCAAGAGAACAGAGGAAAAGTGGACTGGTAGAACTCCAGAGGACCCTGAACGGATTCAGAATTCACGAAGCACCGAGACCAAATGAAGACAGTTGAGCCTCAAGAAGAACCCCCAAAATACGATATGACTACTACAAATAGTTGAACCATGGAGGGATAATCTTCCTAACTCTCCTAAACATGATCTCGTGCATAATCCTTGTGTGAAAGGGGGATCCCACAAAGCCTATACGACAATTGGATTTTCTCTTCCTATCGTAAGATGCTAGTGTTTGTTTTGAATACTTTGGAGAGTTGTGTTCATAGCCTGATCCAAAGCGCTAATCCTAGTCTAATGTTAGTGGAAGATTATAAAAACAAAATGTTCTAGATCAATTTTAATTAGTGTTAATTTTGTAGCTATTATTTACTCAGGTGTGTATGAAAGTGAAATTGATGGTATTATGACTCAATTCCCAAAAATGCATAAGAAATGATAAAATGTCTTTTATTTCAATGAATGTCTATTTAAGGGAAGGAGAAAAATGTTCTTTTCACTGTCAAACACTAAGATGCAGTAACCTCATGCAATTGTTTCTCAATCAACAATCCAATCTAATGCTAAATTTTTCAGAAATTTGTTCTAATATCCAAACCAATCACTAAAATATGTCCTTTTGCTTATATGTGAATGGTAATCAGGTTGATGTAAATCTTCCTATGTCAATCAGACTTTAGGTTCTGTAAGATTTAAACAATCAAAAGAAAACTTCACATAAACAAAACATACTCTCATTGTGATCAAACAAGAAACAAAAAATAAAACCAAATTTGCAAAAAAGAACCAAAAGTCTTAAACAAAAGAGAAATGTTGGAAAAATGACCTCAAATATCAAATGGGATGGTTCACAGATCTCTAATTTTCCTTACCATAGCTTTCATTCAGTCAGATAAATGAGAAGAAAACAATAAATTGATTCCAAGTCTTCAAAGGAAGAATGACTCAAAGTAAGGAAAAAATGTCAAAAAATCCAAACAAAAGGTGATCAATTCTCAGAAATCAAGGTGTTGAAGGTCAAAACAAAGATACACTGAGGTTGTAAGAACTCTGAGAAAATGAAAACATAAAAAAATGGACTCAGAGACCAATTATCCACAATTTTTTTCTCAGAAAAATGGCAACGCTATGGTGTCAAGGGCACCAGAGTGTTTCAATGCTCTGTGGAAGCTTTCCAGGGAGTGCCAACACTCTGGTAGCAGAGGTAGGGGAGCGCTAGCCTCTTAGACTTCAGAAAAATGCTCAGAAATGTAAAATTTCAAGCAAATTTAGAAGTTCAAAGTGTATTGGATGAAGTAAAGAGATAATCAACACATCTAAGAAACAAAGACACAGTATGAATAAGATCAAAAAGTGAGCAAAGAATAAAACAAGATCTAGGAAGGAAACCAAAACTGAAAGCTTTGATTTCCCCAGTGGAGTTACCAATTTCTGTTATAGAGAAATCCCCCTATGGATAAGTGGATTCCCTCTTGGACTCTAGAATCCTAATACCAAGACATAAAGGGTGCTAATGTTGGTCACTGACATCCTTTTAAACCTAGCTAAACTAATGTATAGAAAAGAGGAAGAAAGGTGTACCTTTTTAACGATGTTTGTCCTCGCACAGTCCGAGTTGAGCCTTGATCCCCAAGCTCCTCAATAGGTCTTGCAATCCAATCAAAGACAGAAAAATCTTCCTATCCTACTAAGATTAGCTTGAAACCAGATCTATCTAATAGAGACAAGTTCATGTAGAATAAACACAACCTTGAAAGAAACAGGCCAAGCACATATGTATATTAATGAGAACAATAGAGAATACTTACAAACCTTTGATGAAGGTGCAACAACCTCTCCCATCTCTCATTTTCTAACCCTTTACTTAAGTAATCCACACACAAACTGATTATGCTTCAATGATATCTCCCTTATGAGATCATAAGTTTGATGCCTTCAATGTCTCCATTTCCTTATGAGATCATAAGTTAGGTGCTTCTCAATTTCTCCATATATCTTTTCACCATGATAAGGCCTCCTTATATAATCTTGGAGAGACCCAACCACCTTAGATATTCTTGGGATAGGTTGATGATCTTTCTCCTTCAGTTATGGATCCTCCCTAAGATCGAGCCTTGACCTCAGATCTGAATCCAACCAACTTCAGAGATGAAGGGGATTTTCCCCTGATTTTCCTCAACAACCCAAAATTTTCTCAAACAAGCCAACACTCCCCCAAAATGGTTCACAGATAGTTGGAACGCTCCCCCAAAGAAAGGTAGGGAGCGCTAGCACTCCCTGACAGTGGATAGGGGAGCACTGCCCTCCAAAATTCATTTTTAAGTGGTTTTCTTCATGGAAAAATCTTTGTACTCTTTATCAAATGATTTTTCCTCTTCAAAATGAGTCTTTTGAGGTGTCTTTTAAGTTTTCTTGATATTGTTGTCCAAGACACAACATAGGCAAGATGACAGTATTATATTTGTGACACTTTCGGCCAAAATGCGACATTTGCGACACTAGTAATGATGACAATAGGTCATCATTGTAATGAGTATTTTTTATGTGTAACAATGTTCACTTCATGAGATCTTATGTTGAGTTCATCATCCAGTTGATTCTCCTTTCCTTTAATATGCTTGATTTCAAATTCATATTCACTAAAAAATTCCAGCCATCTAGTTTTTCTAGCATTTAATTTTGGTTGTCCAAACAAATGCTTCAGACCACAATGGTCTGTCCTTAGTTCGAATCTTCGACCCATGAGATGATGTCTCCACATTTTTAAGGCATGGAGAATTGTTGTTAACTCCAAGTCATGTGTTGCATAATTCCTCTCATTCTCCTTTAATTTTCTAGACTCATAGCATACCACATGCTCTTTTTGAGTGAGGATTCCACCGAGCCCTTCCTTGCATGCATCCATGCACACTAAAAAGTCTTCATTTGGGTATGAAATCTTTAATATTGGTGCACTTGTCAAAATATCCTTCAATCGTTAAAAAGTTTCTTCACATTTGGGAGTCCATTCAAATTTCACTCCTTTCTTTTGCAAAGAAGTGATTGGGCTTGCAATCTTTGAAATCCCCTTTATGAATCTTCGATAATAACCAACAAGACCCATAAAAGATCTGAACTTTGTTACATTTCTTGGCGCTGGCCACCCTCTAATTTCCTTTATCTTCTCAGGGTCAACTATTATCCCATCTGTTGGAATAATGTTTCCCAAGTAGTGAATATTATTTTGATAAAATATGCACTTACTTAGTTTGGCATACAACTGATGCTCTCTTAAGACTTGCAACACCATTCTCAAATGTTTCTCATTCTCTTCTTCTATCTTGGAGTAGATTAGAATATCATCCAAGAAAACAATTACAAACTTGTCCAGGTACTCCCTGAACACTCCATTCATCAAGCACATAAAACTAGTTGGGGCATTTGATAGCCCAAATGGAACTACTATAAACTCATAATGCCCAAATCTTGTCTTGAATGTTGTCTTGCTGATATCTTCTTCCTTTATCCTCACTTGATGATAACTTGATCTCAAATAAATATTGGAAAATATTCTTTCACCTTTCAGGTGGTCAAAGAGATCATTGATCCTTGTGAAAGGATCTTTATTCTTTATGGTGAACTTATTCAACTACCTAGAATCAATACACAACTTTAAGGTTCCATCCTTATTCTTTGCAAAAATAACTGGGGCACCTAAATGTGACAAACTTGGGCATATATACCCCTTCTTCAAAATTTCTTCAAACTACATTTGCAACTCTTTTAATTCTAGTGTGCCCATTCTGTAAGGTGTCTTGGACACTGGGGAAGCTCCTATAACCAAATCAATAGAAAAATCAATGTCTCTCTTTGGTGGAAATACTGGAATTTCCACCAAAACATCTTCAAAATATTTTAATATCATATGCTCTTCAATACTTTCCACTTTGTCTCTGGATGCCTCTTCCATATGGGCCGCAAACATTTGATATCCTTTCCTTAAACTCTTTTTCATCTACATAGATGATATTTCTCTAACAACTACAACTCTTGGAATGCCTTGAATATTTCCTTGCTTCCCTTCTTCATCAAGACACGTTATGGTTTTGTTGTAATAGTCTAGGACAAGATGGTGTTTCTCTAACCAATCCATGCCAATTAGATAATCATATGAACCCAATGGTATGATGTTCACATCCACCCTTGTGTTTAGTCCATTCATGTCTATTTGACAATCTTTAACCAACTCATTGATCTTTCTCTTAACCCTTGTGGCTAACTGAACTAACCAAGATTTCAACGGTGTTAGAGTTTATGTAACTATGACTATCTCCAAAATCAATTAAAATTTCTATGGGATGGTTATCAATCTTACCTTCCACTTCAATCAAAGGGGTTTCATACTCTGCTTTCTTGTTGTCGAAGGTTGCATAAATCATTGGCATGCTTCCTCCCATATCTTCAATTGTTTCATCCTCCTTAATGTTATGAACAATCCTCATTATTTTACCTTTTTTAGGGAAGTCCCTATATAAGTGATTTCCCTCATATCCCCAACATTGTATAGGTTGTTTCCTTGGCCTTTTTCCAAATGAATTTGTTGTCTTTTGCTAATTTTTAGTTGACTATCATTTCTAATTTTCTTGGGAGCTATTCTTGAAAAAGGGTGGATTAAAGCCTTTTTGCCTTTGATCCTTCTTACCCTTCATCTTGTCATTCCAAGTCTTTTGGAAGATTGACCACCCTCTTCTTTGGTCATAAAGATTCCTTTCTCCCCTTATGGTGTCCTCCAAGGTCTCAGGGTTATCGTATTATATATTTTCAATATATAAATAGGGTAACCCACTTAGAAACCTTTGGATTTTGACATTTTCATCCTTTATGAAGTCCACATACTTCAACAACTCAAATAACCTCTTCTCATAATCATCCATTTTCATACTACCCAACTTGAGTTCAAAGAACTCTTTCATCATCCTTTCATAGTAATTCTTAGACAAATACCTCTTTTGGAAATATCCTTTAAACTACCTCCATGATACCTTCATCTCATCAAGGTGTTTTACTTTCTTAAGCCAATCCCACCACATGGATGCCTTTTCTTGGAAGTGGTAGGTTGCAGTTCTTTTTTCTACTTTGGAGGGATAATCATGTAGCTAGACATATTTCTTCATTTCCAACAACCAAGCCTCAACTTATTATCCCTTCCTATGCTCACCATTGAAAATTGGTGGCTTGATTTTCCTACTTTCACCTTGCAATATGTCTCCCCCAAGCCTTGTTAGACGCAGGCCTAGCTAGGAAGAAAGGTTTTTTTTGGAGGAAAAGCATGCAAAAGATAGCTAGAAGGAAAAGGAACACATGTAAGAGAAGTATACAAAGCGTGCATGCAAGGAATACCTAACGACGCTAGGGTTAGGGTTTCTATAATGCATTGTAATGGCTGGTGAGCCAAGGATATAAATAAGCAGTACTTAGGTGACAGAAGGACGAGAATAATGAGAGACAGAAAGATAGAGAGTTGTAGAACTGTAAGAGTCATTAAGCTAGTGAGCTAAGGAAGGAGTGAGTGACTCGATCTTGAGGGTTAGATAATAGGCTAAGGAGCATGGTGCGATCTATTCAGCCTCGCAGGGATCGAGGAGACTGTGGAAAGGAGGGAGAACTAAGATTGTAACCACGCGCGATGTGATATATTTCTAAACTATAATAAAAGATGGAGAGCCAAATCTTTGTGGACGTAACTCAGGAGGGGTGAACCACAGTAAAATTGTGTTATGTGAATGAATGAATGCATATTTATGTCTGATTAATTAATGAATGTTAGATAAATGGAGCAACTAAGTAGATATGGTATTCCACATGCATGCATAGAAAATATTTTATAAATAGATGTTGGATTGAATGAATAAAGTTTACAACGCATAGCCTCAGATAATTCTCAGTCTTAGGTTGCAAACACCTGAGTATTGCAACCACCCATAGAGCTATATTGGGTGATATTGCACAATTCCTTATGTGTACTTTGTTTCCTTCTGGTTTACCATAGGAACTGATAGTTTTAAAGGGATTTTGTTGGGAAGCTTACTAAATCTAAACCAGGGTCAATCTGTGATGGTAAATGAGGGGTAGAATAATCCTTAAATAATCCTTAAGACTAAAGAAGAGAGATAATAAAAACCAAAAAATGGTTATGTTGCTAGTTGTGTGTAAGAAAATGGGATTGAGTATGTGAGGTTGGAGGAATACGTGTCAAAAGAATGTTGAATCAAACAACAAGTCGTTGAAAGAATGAGAATCTAGTTGGGAATGTTGAGACCGTGAAATCCCACGAAGGCAGAGATAGAGATATGGTTGAAGAAAAAGGAGCTAGAGTTTGCGTAGAAAGATAACAAAAACCCAAAGTTGACACCGTGCAAATATCTGGACAAGTACGTATTCACCGACTTGTGCATGAAGTATTTTTATGTGATTTTCCACATGTATTACAGGAGTGGATAAAAATACCGAAAGAAAACCATCCTACAAATTGGATCAGAAAGCTACAGTGGAATCCTGAAGATATCGTGCAACTACAACGAGTTGATAATAAGTTTACACATGCAGTAGATTTCTGGTTAGAAAACATTTTTGTTGGATTTATCAGAGAGTTTGTAGTAGATACAATGAATTGATACAGTGCAGCTGAACAAGAGTTCTTGAAGGGACCTCGAGGCAGGTACTTCATATTTTTATATACTTCCATTAATATATTAATATATAACAAATGTGTAATGATGATGGAGTCAGACATCTAAACTTCCCTGCATGCATGGGGGAAGGGCGGAAGCACTTCCATAAGAGGGATAAATGGAAGGATAATGGGATAAAGAGAAGAAGGAGGAGGCCTTGGACCCAATTATGATGGATAAATACCAGATCAAGTGGATCATGGAAACAACTAGAAAGATGCACAATAGAGTACCCGACCAATGTAAGGTAAACACCAAGAAGAGAGCCATAGTTGCGAGGGAAGGATTGGCAAGTAATGAAGAGGAGGTAGAGGATCTCCAGGATGTGGAGCAGATTGAGGGCACAACATATGAGAGGAAGATGAGAGGTCTAAGACCGGAAATAGAAGGAAACACTCCTATCCATATCGGTGTCAATGTGGAACCCATAAACCCATGTGCAACTAATACACAAAGAAAAACACCACCATTTAGACAACTGAATTTCGGGAGAAGGAAGACATCAAGAAGTACATATATACAAGGAAAAAAAACTGAGGGAGCCATTTCAAGAAGCAGTAGTCAAGTATATACACTGTGTGGAGGTAGTAGTTCAATATTCAAGATGGCAGGACATGATCCCACCATTAGGTTACCAAAATTCAAAGGAGAAGCGTCGGAGCACCCAGAGAAGCACTTGTTTATCTGTGAAAGGATCTGGGAAGAAAAACAGATCATAGATTAAGACACTAAACTTTCATGGTTAGCTATCACGCTAAGAGATCACACACTAGACTGGTATATGAGTTTAGCTGTAAACAGTCCGCTAGGGACAACCAAAACGATTGGAGATATCAAGAATCTGATGATAAATGAGTTCTAGAAGCTTAGCTCAGAGGATCGATACATGAACAAGATGATAGAGATTAGACAGAAAGTAGGAGAATCCATATGGGAGATCGATTAGAGGTTCAAATGACTAAAGGGAAAGCTAAAATATGTCATGACATATATGCAACATAGGCATTTGTTCGTCAATTTAATGCTACCACACTTGATGTATACATTGCGACAACAAAAGTTTCATATGTAGGAAGAGGCTCTACAAGCATCCCTACAAATAGAAGAAAACCAATATTAGAAGACATATCCATCCGTAGAGGAGCTGAAAGAGGATCTAAAGAACTTAACATTCCAACTAAACCAGAAAAAAGGTAAGGACAAAAGAGAAGCCGTTTGGTGTACCACATGCAGGAAAAAAGGACACCATAAGAACGAATGTCCAACATTCATGCAGTACATGGAAACAATAATTCCTAACCCATTACTAACAATAGGACTCTAGTGTGAGATCTGTAAGAAACAAGGTCATGATCCATACCATTGCCTAATGATGCAGAAGTACCAGACAATACCGAAGAGCTCGTATTGCCACTTTTGTAAGTCAGTAGGCCATGATGAAAAAGATTGCAGAACCATGGACTTGATGAGGGAAAGAACATCAGATCCATATAGGGTGAAGTAAAAAATGATGACCGGGTAAGCCGCACCTCATTTTAACCAAGTACCAACCCCATACAACACAACGCAACAACAATTTAACACTGTGAAACAACAATATAATACTGCACAACCACAATATAGCATCGCACAACCACACTATAATACCTCATAGTATATCCAAGTGCCTTAATATCATGTTCCGTGAGGGGACCGAGTTGTTTATAGAGGTGGAGGAAGAGCAAGAGGAGGTTTTGGAAGAGGTAGAGGACCAATGATATGTCAAAATTGTCAACAACTAGGACACTATGCAAGAGAATGTCCACTTCCACCAATGATTTGTATGTATTGTCGCGCATTGGATCATGGCACGAAAGAATGTCCGACACTATTAGGGAAGATTCAGGAAAAGAAGAATCAAAACAATCAAAATGTTCAATGGATTTTAGCAGAAGAAAGGGATGAAGGGAAAAAAATCAACATAGTTACACGGGGAGGAGCTAAAACATTAAATGACGCACTAAGACAAGAGCCATTACAACACCATCAGGTGAAGAATAATGTCGAACCAAGGAAGTAATTTGATGCACAGAATGATAAGGAGATATTCAAGCAATATAGACATGAATTCTTGAAGTCAGACATCGCATCAACATCAACTATGCAACTTAATAAGTAAGTACTAGAGTACGAGATGCCTCCATTGTTGGATCACACCAAACAAACATAGCCACTGGGACAAGTAAGTACGATTAAAGGTTTTTTGCAATCTTGTGTTAGACTACTAAATGATCCATCCTCTATTAAAGTATTACAAAATATGCTATAAATATGTAGCATAGAGGAATAAGGAAAGTTAGAACAGAAAACAGTCAATCACCTACATACAAGGAGGAGAACAAGTAGGGAATTCAGGCTGAACACCAACATTGGAGATTTCAACATGGGACATATCATACTAGATTTAGGATCTGAAGTCAACGTATTACCCAAGAAGACATGAAAATGTATGGGAGAACCCACATTAGGATATTCACCTGTTCAGTTGAAACTAGAAAATCAACACAAAGTTCTACCAATTGGAAGACTAAAAGGAGTAATAGTAGATATGGATGGAGTACGGACTAAAGCCGACTTCAAAGTAATCGAGACAGTGGATGGAACAACACCTTATCCGAAATTCCTAGGATTGGATTGGGCATTTGATAACCATTCCATAATCAAATTAAAGACGTGGAATATGACCTTCGAGTTAGGAGAGTACAAAGTCATTACGCCATTGGACCCGTCAGAAGGGGAAAGGTTTGTAGAACCTACTTGCTTGGACATAGAGGAAATCAACCAGTTGTATAGAACAACTGTGAAAGATGAATATTACATGAAACCAACTATAGATGGGGTACTCAGTTGGTAAATAATCACCTCATGTGCATCAGACTCATATACGGGCTTAGAAAAATGGCAGCAGAGGTTACATGAAGTCTCCACAAGAAGATGCACAAGAATAGACCGCGTAGTAAGATGGGTAGGTACAGAGATAAGGGAACCTCCCATCTTCCATGGGGTGAATGACCTAGAATCATTCTTAACATGGTATGAATATGAAGTGTTAGAAAATTAGAGGCTCTTAGCCTTGGATATAGAACTCAAGGCAACACCTACAAGATGGTGGGGAGCACATAAATAAACATTGAAAGACTGGTACCAATATAAGCGGTTACTGCACATTAAGTTTGGTGTAGAACAAGGAAGCAACCAACTGGAGAAATATGATGGACATGGAACACAAAAAAAACACTTGGAGAAGTGCAGAACGCTATGGAGGATGACACCACCATAGGACTGGCCTCATCATTTTGTTCACACATTAGAAGGAATCCTAACAAACTGGTATGTAGACCAGGAACTACACAAAGGAACTACGAGTTGGACAATATTACAACAAAACTTTAGAGTCACTTTCTCATTTGAGCATGAGAACCCCAACATAGATGCAACACTTAAACAAATCAAAGGGGTGATATTCATTAAGGAACCAGAAGTTGAACTCATCATAGAAGAACAACAACAAAATAGACAAATAGTAAAAGAACTATTTTCATGCTACCACATGCAGGAAGAAGCACCGGATGAATATGACTCGCACAATATTCAGATTAAGGAAGTTGAGGGAGAGATAAAAGTGGAAGATCCACCTCTAGAATCAGAAGTAATTGTTGCGTCGATCAAGGTGAGGAAATTCAACATTGGGACAATTGAGAATCCCAAAATGGCCAGCACTGGAGACTACTAGGATGAGAAAACAATGGAAAGCATAATAGAGTTACTGTGTGAGTAAAACGACCTGTTCCCAACAAAGTTCACAGAAATGAAAGGCATAGAAGGAGAGCTAGGCGAAATGAAGATACCTCTTAGATCTGAGGCAAGATCGATTGGACACGACCATATAGACTAAATCCCATATATAAGAAAAAATTCAAATCCAAAATTGATAGGATGAAAGAGGCTGGAATCATAGAACCTATAGAGGAATCAGAATGGGTAAGCCCGATGGTATTTCAGGAGAAGAAACAAGGGGGGATAATAATATGTGTCAACTTGAGGAAGTTGAACGATGCGTTCCTACATGACCTGTTGCCTACTCCCTTCACAGATGAAATGTTGGAGAATGTAGGAGGACATGAAGCTTATTCATTCACCGATAAATTCTCAGGATACCATCAGATCAAGATAGAACTAGAAGATAGATACAAAACCACTTTTCCCACAAAATGGGGATCCTACCAGTATACAGTCATGCCATTTGGATTGAAGAATGCACTAGCAATATTTTCTAGAGTAGTTATAACGACATTCAAGGAATTCATCCACTAGTTTTTAGAGGTATATATGGACGATTGGACAGTCTATAGTCTATTGAAATACCATGTAGGAGTGTTGAGACTAATGTTAGAAATATGAAGGCTGTGTCAGATATAGTTAAATATCAATAAGTGCATCTTCAAAACACCTTTTGGGATATTATTGGTCCATATAGTATGCAAGCAAGGCTTGCTAGTAAATCCTTCCAAGATTGCAGTAATTGTTAATCTACCACCACCAAAAAAATTCTGCCAATTGAGAGCGACATTTGTAAACACATGATACTACAAGAAATTTATAAAGGGGTATGCACAAATCACTGCGCCAATGGAGAAATTGCTAAGGAAAGATAGTAAATTTCATTGGGATGAGGAATGTCAATGCGGATTGGACACCCTGAAAGAGAAGATGGTAACCGCACCAATACTGGTATTCCCAGATTGGGAAAAGACATTCCATGTACATGTAGATGCATCAGCCATATAAATTGGAGCTATTCTAGCACAACCAGGAGCATGAGAATTGGACCATCCTATAGCATTTGCTAGTAGAAAACTGTTAGAATCAAAGAAAAACTACAATACCACAGAAAGATAAGGTTTAGTGATGGTCTATGCGCTTCAGAAATTCAAGCATTATTTATTGGGGAAACATTTCAAGATGTTCATAGACATTTCAACACTCAAATACCTCATCAACAAGCTAGTTTTGGGGGGGATAATTTGTATATGGTTATTGATGTTCCAAGAATTTGACTTTGAAGTGATTGTCAAACTAGGGAAGTTGAACACAGGACCTGATCACTTCTCAAGGATCACGAATGGGGAGGAACCTATGAATCTAGAGGATAAATTTCCCGACGCACAATTGTTTTCAGTCTAGATAGCCTATGATTACTTCACAGACATCATCTAGTACTTGAGTACAGGGACTGGGCCACAAGAATTCAACACTATGCAGAAGAAAAACCTGGTAGTCAGTGCTGCATACTATCAATTGATTGCATGCCACTTATATAAAATGGGTGTAGATAACATCTTGAGAAGACATGTGCTAGAGCATGAAAGACCAAGGATCTTAGCATAATATCACGAGGGAATAACAGGAGGACATTATGCAGGAAAATCTATCACGCAGAAGATATTGTTTGCAGGACTTTGGTGGCCATCCGTTCATAGAAACACAAATGAATACTTCTAGAAATGCGATGTATGTTAGAGGGTTGGTAAATCGAATAGAAGGGATGAGATGACCCTAAGACCACAAGTAACCTTGCAGGTATTCAAAAAATGGGAAATAGATTTTGTGGGACCAATTAACCCACCAGTAAAAAGGACAGGAGAGAGGTACATTATCACTGTGAAAAAATACTTAACAAGATGGGAAGAAGCAACACCAGTAAAATATTGCAGCACAGAGACAACAAGACACTTCTTGTTTGAGCATGTGATCACTAGATTTGGATGCCCAAGGATTTTGATGAATGACCAAGGCACTTAATTCATTAACAAAACTATTAGAGCTATGAATGAGGAGTTTGAAGTTTATCATCAAAAGAGTACACCATATCATCCTCAAGCAAATTGAATAGTGGAAGCCTTTAACAAAATCCTTGAAAATGCACTAACGAAGATCTGCAATGTTAATAGGGATGATTGGGAGTTGAAGATACCAACAGTATTGTGGGCGTACATGACCACATGGAAAAATTTGATAGGACAAACACCACTCAGATTGATGTATAGACAATAAGCAGTGGTGCCATTATAATTTTTGGTACCTAGTCTGCACGTAGCAACAATTACAAACATGACAGAACGAGGCACACTATAAGAAAGGATAAGTCAACTAATGATCATGGAGGAAGACATGATTTTAGAAGGGTTTCATCAAGAAGCACAAAAATAAAGGGACAAATCTTGGCATGATAGACACATCAAAAGGAATAATTTCAAGGAAGGAGACTTAGTCTTGGTGTATGACAGTAAATCTCTTTAGCACCCAGAAAAATTCAGAATGCATTGGTTAGGACCATACAAAGTAAATACTATCACAGACAAGGGAGATTTATAGTTGAAGGATTTAGGAGGAAACTGAATCAGAGGGATGATTAATGGGAGTCGCTTGAAGCTGTACAGGGATAGTTGACCCCCTAGCACATAAAAAAAAAAAAACAAAAAAAAACAAAGGGGTTATCACGTCGGAAATCAAAAGATAGCAACAAAGGCGTAGCGTGCAGAAAAGAGAATGAGCATGCACACTCGCAAAACCTAGCACAACGAAGAAAGGACCAATGGTCACTAAAAGGCAGAAACAATGGAAATGGAGGGTACAACAAATAAGTGCTAGTAAACGATGACTATCAAAATTGAATGAAAATAATGATTGACGTGACACTGCATTAATCACACCAATTGGCGAGGGTGAGGGAAAGTGATGGAAAGTATGTAGGAAGCGTTGGTTCATTTAAAAATGAAATTTCGGTAACGTCCTCGAGAAGCTTCACAAGGTTTATATATAAAGGAAGCAGACCAAGATTGGAATGGTTATTGTGAAATTGAGAAAAGCATAGAGCGTTAGAGTATACAAAGCATAGAGCAAAATTGTAGAGGTTACAGAGCCCATGAAGATCGACGGACAACATTTCACCACCATGGCACCACCCAAACTGGGAGAGCTAAGCCAGACTTATAGATGATATCAAAGCAACATTAGAGCACCACTGTAGCCACATGGAAGCACATGAAAACCACCTCAGCCTCCATAAGTCATCAATGTGGAAGAAACCTCGTCACCTGATATGACATCAGGAAGCCCCACACCAATAATAGAGGAAACCCAACACACAATAACAGTGGACATGGACATTGATGTAAGGGAAGGGGGACAGGTCCAATAGGTTGAGGATGTAGGCAATCATTCTCACCTCGAAAACCCTGAAGAATCCTTGAGAGTCAATGGGACAACCCTGAACCAGCCAGAGATGACCATGCCAGAAAGGTCACACACAACAACATTGAAATAGCCACAAGAGGGCACAATGGAAGATGTCACCGGAAGGGCAAAGGAGTATGTAGAAGACAGAACAATGGAGGTTGGAACCTTGATTCAACCACCAAAACGAAAGGGAAAACAACAAGTACCAATATCACTGCACAAGAAAGCTGCCATAGACATAGTATTTCCATGCATTCGATATGGTGTGCGTATCGTGTGCAACATGTTAGGCCATGTGGAGAAATTGTGGTACTCATACCATGATGTGACTGACACAGACAAGTTCCTAGAGTTTTCCAAGAAAGTTTACCTGGAAAATGTGGGTATAGGATCCTTTGGCGAACCAATTAACCAACCAAGATAGTGGGTAGAAGGACTAGCCAAAAGTAGTATTCTAGGCTTGTTGGACATCCCACACTTTGGGAGGGGTCGAGATGCAAACAACTGCATCAAGTATCTGATGGCAGTTACCCATGAAGGATACCTGTGGCTGGAACATATCATCTCAATAGATGTGGAGATCATTGCATACATCATAGGGATACCAACATGAGGGGATACACCCACATAGTTCCTTAATGAGAAGATGAAGGAAAAGGAACTGCTTGAGGAAATGAAGAAGAAGTTTGGTACAGAAAGGGGGTCGCGCAAAATCATAACCAAACGTATTAGTGATGTAGCGACAAGAATGGCCAAAAAAATCATGGCATGCAAGTTACTTAGGAAATGCCACAAGGAGAAATCCCCTGCCAGGGTTTTCACAACTACAACATAGTGTGCGGAAGGCACCACACTCAGCTGGGCCCCATAGTTGTTGAATCTGTTCCTAGAAGAATGTAAGGACACGTAGGACCCGGGGACAAAATTTTACTATTCATGTCTACTCACCCTAATCGCCTTGGTCGGATGGAAGGATCCTAAGTATTCACTCTTTTCCACAAGATCCATTCCTTTCCACGCAACAAAATACCTATTGCTGAGGAGCACCCAAGACCCCAAGAACAAAAAGACGAATGCAGGCATGTTCGAAGGACATTACAATGACTTGCAGGAAAGCATCGCCAATACTTGGCAGATTACACCGAAAGTGGTTGCACAGTATCAGGGCATAGATAAATTCAAAGAGACCAATAGTACAATGTGGATCCAAGCATGGAAGGATCCTGAAAACCAATGGCTATAACTGTGATATTGTGTTAAGGAAGAGGACATAGAAATGGCCATCAAGGATTGAAACAATGACTAGAGGATTCTAGTCCTGAGTTAAGAGATGCCCACAGATAAGGAGGTGAAGTGATCTGAATTTTATGAGTAGAACAAAATGAATACATATTATTAACAAGTTCTTAACACAAAATAACAGAGATACAGTAAAACTGGTTTTCTATTCAATAAGGAAATAAAATGAAATAGTAAAATGCAACGGATCCAAGCTTGCTGGAATGGTGGCAGCTTATCTCTGAGAAGAGATGTGACGTCTGCGCTCATTCATAAGAAGATGATTAAAATGAGGCTTTGAAGGCCTTTTTTACAATAAACAGGAATGCCAAAAACCCTAGGCATCCAAAAACCTAACCCTAGGAGATGAAGCGCCAAAAGTCACGTGGGCCCCGTTTGGGTAAGTTAGTACATCAACTTCCCAGGGTCATAACTTTTGCATACGATCTCTATTTTAGGCGTATGATATCCTGTTGGAAAGGTATCATCGAGGAGATTCATTTTAGGGGAAATATCGAAGGAATTTACATATTTCTAACCCATTTTCCAAAAAAACATCTTTTAGGGCCTCAAAACGGCTCCGAAAGTGAAAACTACTAAAAATAGTAAATTACCAAAATTGCCAGAAAACTATTTTGAGCCAGTTGGAAAAGGTGGGTGGCCACTGATATCCACCTAGATCAATCCTCCCTCCTTAGGAAGCAATGGTCTCCATTGCGTTGAGGTCCCCCATCAAATGAGGAAATTTCTGCTGAATTTGGCCCCAGGTGAGCCACTTGCTTTGGTGCAGGAGATGCCCTGCTTTGACAACTCGATAAAGTTGGATCCTTTGCTGTCGAGTGCATTTGATATGTGTGTCCATAATATGATCATTTGATGCCTTTTTTATGTAGTCGGGTTTGAGATCTATTGGTTTTAGTTGTTCTGCTACTTTTGAGGTGTCCAATAATGGTGGGAAATAAGGGTGAAGGAGATCTACATTGAACACTAGGTGTGGGCCAAGGAAAGGAGGAATGTTGAACTCAAAATCATTATCCCCCATGGACTTGGTGATGGTGTACGAACCATAATAGAGTGGGAAAAGCTTTCGATGGGGTCCTTTAAGGCATTCTTTCTGCAAGTGCAACCAAACTTTGTCCCCCACCTGAAACTTATGTGGCACCTGATGTTGATCATGACACTATTTGTACTTGTCATTAGAATTCTGTAGGATATCCTGAACCTATTGGTAGATGTGTTGGATCTTCTCAATGAAACGGGTGGATTTGTTAGCTTCAGTTGGAGTAGGAGATGAGTCGGTCGAGGTGACCGCAAGGGGAAGTGCAACATCTATGGGACCTAATGGTTGGAATCCCAACCTCACCTGAAAGGGGTTGTGGCCGGTTTAGCTATGTAGGGCTCAATTGTAGCTATGATGGACATAGGGAAGGATCTCATCCCATGTGTGAGGGTTCTTTGAATTATACATGCGAAGGATATGTACAATCATTCAATTTATGACCTCAGTTTGGCCATCTGTCTGGGGGTGGAAGGCCGTGGATTTGGTGAGCTTGGTTTCCAGTAGTGACCAGAGGCTCGACCATAATGTGTTGAGAAATCAACTATCCCGATCTGAGATAATGGTTTGTGGGATTCCAAAATGTACCCAGACTCATTCAAATAAGAGCTTGGTAGTGGCCTCTGTTGTGATGTTCTTCTTCCATGAAACCAAAATTGCCATCTTAGAAAAGTGATCAACAACCACAAAAACACAATCATTTCCTCACTTGGTGGACAGGAGGCCCAACATGTAGTCCATTGATATGGATTCCCATAGACTATCAGGTGTAGGAATGGGGGTGTACAGGACCTATTTCTTAGTGGTCTGTTTGGCAATAGCGCATGCAGTGCAGGACCTGAAATACTTGTTGAACTCCTATCGAAGTTTCAACCAATAGAAATGTTTATGTAGAATTTCCATTATCTTTTCAACGCCAAAGTGTCCTGCCACCCGACTGTAGTGGGCTTCCCATATCAACTTCATTTGCTTACTTGATGGAACACAAATATGGACCAGATGACAAAAAAACCCATCCTGAAGATGGAAATTATCGACAACTATGTTTCCCCCCCAACATTTGGTAGGTGGTGGCGAAGTCCAGGTCTGTCTCATAGAGTTGGGTCCATCAAGAGGTCTCATGGCCACAAGAGTATAGCACCGTGGTGAGTGTCATGATTGGAAGTTTGCTGAGGAAATCAATGCTACGATTGGTGCTTCTTTTTTTATACTTGATGTTGAGGTGGAATTGATGCAAGTATGTGGACCACTTTTGATGGTAGTCGTTATACAATTTTCCTTGTGTCTTCATGAACTGCAGTGTCTTATGATCAATGTGGATGACTGTCTCCTTCCCAATAATGTAATGTCTCCACTCGTGGCAGGCTTGCACAATGGAGTACATTTCTTTGTCATAAGTAGGGTACTTACATACAACATCTGATAGTGTCTCACTATGATAGGCCACGGGGTGGCCATGCTAAGTGAGAATGTCACCCACAACATAGTCTAAAGCATCTGTCTTGATCTCAAAGGGCTTCTGCAGGTTCGGTAGTGGAAGTACTGGGGCTGAGAACAAGCACTGCTTCAAATCATCGAATGCTTGTTGTTGGGACTGGCCCCACACAAATTTCGCCTTACTACCACCCCTATTTATTTGGCTGAGGGCCCATGCAATATGGGAGAATCTCAACATGAACCTGTGGTAGAAATTGGTAAGGCCCAAGAATATCCGAAGCTCAGTGAGTGTGGTTGGGGCTGGCCAGTCATGGATGACTTGGATCTTGGCTGGATCCACATGTATGCTATGATGATCAATGATGTAGCCTAGGTAATGGACCCTGTCCATGCCTAAGGATCATTTTTCCAAGTTGGCATATAGCTTGTGCTGCCGCAGGGTGTGCAGAACCTGCTGAATATGCTTCAAGTGTTCGACCCAAGCCTTGCTATAAATGAGAATTTCATCTAGATACACCACTACAAAAGTATTGGTGAATGGTCACAGAATATCATCCATCATCCTCATGAAAGTGGCTGGAGAATTTGTCAAACCAAAGAGCATGACCAACCATTCAAAAAGGCATTCCTTTGACTTGAAGGCGGTCTTCCATGCATCTATCTGTTCTATTGGGACCTGGTAATAGCCAAAATTCAGATCAATATTACTGAAGTATTTGGACCTCATGAGTTGATCAAGGAGGTCATCAATTTGGGGAATCAAATATTGATTTATGATTGTGATTTTATTTAGATCCCGGTAATCAATGTAGAGTCGCCAGGTTCCATATTTCTTCTGTACCAACATGATTGGGCTCCCACAAGGTGATGAGATGGGATGGATGTGCCCCTTGTGGAGAAGTTATTGGATCTATTGCTTGATCTCCTCATTCTCTAACATAGAGGGATGATAGACTGGCCCATTAGGAAACTGTGCGTCGGGGGTGAGATCGATGGCGTGCTTGACCTGATAGTGTAGAGGTACCCCGGTAGGTGAGGAGAAGATATACGAGTATTCTTCCACGACCTTATCTAATTGCTTCTGCTGTGTGGAGAGGTCAGCCGCAAATACCCTGTATGTGGTTGTGATCTTTCACTTATTCTAGGAGAGAATCATGAAGAAGGAAAACTTTCCCTTCTGAGAGATGGCCTTCCTACATTGCTTAGCAGAGATCAAGGAAATAACACTAGATGGGACTACCTCGGGTATCCTGTACAATTTCCTATTCAAAGTAATAATAACACTACGAGGCTTAGAGTCATATACATCATGACATTTCCATAAATAAGGTTGGACCAAAATAGCATCACAAACTTTGAGAGGAGCAACATCACACAATACCTCATATTTGAAGGGCTTGATGTCGTACGACAATCGAAACTGTTGGCTGATGTGGAGATCACTTCCTTGGCAGAGCCATCTAATGGTGTAGGGTTGTGGGTGTGACGTTGTCGGTAGGGCCAACCGCTTGATGACCTCTAATGAGATGAGGTTCTTCTGGCTACTACTATCAATGATGAAGTGTAGTGGGGTTCCTTTTACCCACATTTATGAATGGAGGAGGCGCTCTCCTTATTCTAGCTCATCTGGTTCACCAGGCTGGAGCTTGGTGGTAGAAATGGTGGCACTGGGTTTCACACCAATGATTCGTCTTACCCTTTCTAGATTTGGCTCATAGTCAGAACCCACATCTGATTTAGAGGCTTTCACTTCAGCCACCAGTGACTACTTTGAGCGGAAGTCAGTAGTGTTATGCCAAGGGCTCTTATGGAAGTCACACCACTTCCCAGTATCTTTCATTGTCTTTCCAATGTCTTTATTTTTTTGTGGCTTGGACTGGTTTTCCTAATACTTTCCTTTGTTCTGTGGGTTGGGGCCGCCCTTTCCTAGATTTTGTTGTGAGGGGTTCCCAGACCCAAATTGCCGCATCGTTTGTTTGAGCTTCTGCTCGATTTTGACAACATATCGGTAGGCCGCACCCAAGGATGAGGTGTTCAAAAATTACATTTTGGTCTGGATGTATCTATGCATAGCACCACAATACTTGAGCCCCATATGTCGATCCAATTTTTTGATACCTATCTTGGTGCCCAAGGTATGGAAGATATTTGTGAAATCTGACAGTGCTTGGTCTCTTTCTTGCCGCAGTGTGGTCCATTTGGTATACAAGTCATTATAAATTCCAACAGAGTAGTATTGTTCCTTAATAGAATCCCTGAAGGATTCCCAGGTGGTCGTGACTTTAAATAATGAGGGTTCCTCTATTTCCTTTTTCTCACAGAAGGTTTACCACCAATCTTTGACATGGGGAACGACTTTGAGAAGTGAAAAAGTAATCCTTTCTTTATTCGAAAAGTTATGGACAGAAAAATAGACTTCTAGTAGATTCAACCACTTGTATACAACATCTGTGTCTATCTGACCTTCAAATATAGGAATATCAAAGTTTATTTTTATCTTGAAGGGGGTGGAGCCTCCACTCGAAGAAGATGCGTTGCCTATTGGTAGCCGTCGAATGATTTGCAAGAAACTATCCATCATCTCGTTCCTTTGTTGTGTGAGGGATTCCTCAATCAACAATTTGAAAGCATCTCATGTCCCGTCATATTTATTTTCTCTTTCCATGAGAGGTCTCTTATCCGTGCGAGATATTTTTTCCTCAAGATAAACAAGCTTGAGACCCAACTCTTTGTACTCCGACCTCGTTGGGGACATGCATTAAGATGACAAGGAGTAGGCCGCTCTAATACCACTGATCCATATTTTATGAGAAAAATGAAATGAATACAGATTATTAAAAGGTGATTACCACAAAATAACATAGATATAGTAAAATTGGTTTTCTCTTCAATAAGGAAATAAGCTGAAACTGTAAAATGCAGCGGAAACAAGCTTGTTGGAATGGTGGCAGCTTATCTCTGAGAAGAGATGTGACAGCTATGCTCATTCGCAAGAAGATGATTACAATGAGGCTCTGAAGTCATTTTTTACAATAAACAGGAATTCTAAAAACCCTAGACATCCAAAAACCTAACCCTAGGAGATGAAGCGCCAAAATTCATGTGGGCCGCGTTTGGGTAAGTTAGTACATCAACTTCTCGGGGTCATAACTTTCGCATACGATCTCTGTTTTAGACGTATAAAAGCTCGTTGGAAAGGTATATTCGAGGAGATTTATTTTAGGGGAAATATCAAAGGAACCTAGATATTTTAAACCCTTTTTCTCAAAAAACATCGTTTAGGGCCTCAAAACGGCTCCAGAAGTGAAAACTGCTAAAAATAGTAAATTACCAAAATTGCCAGAAAACTATTTTGAGATAATTGGAAAAGGTGGGTGGCCACCTATATCCACCTATATCATGGAGGAAGGGCAGTAACATATACTTGCAGAAGAAAAAATAGTGCCCAAGAAGCCAAGGATCAGTCAGAACAGGGCGCAATAGAAGAAAGGAGGTGTGTCCAACAAAGGCACTCAAGTGAAGAAGAAGAACAATACCCAGGCACCACAGAAACATGAGAAATAGACTGAGAAAGAAGAGGGAACCACATCAATTGATACTCAACATGAGCAAGGCCAAACCAAGAGGCCAGTCATACAGATGGGGGGTGTGCACAAGAAAGCTAAGGCACACAAAATGCCACCAAAATACATGATCACAGAGGATGACGCAAACCTCATAGCCTAGATGGTCCAGGATTGTACAACAAAATATTTTGACGAAGCTCAGTGCCAAAGGGATAGGATGCAGGATGAGCTGGTAGACATGAGGCAGATCCTCGAGAAAATCAGAGAAACATAGAGGGCCAACAGAGGAATAGAATCATCCCCAGTAGCATCACATACAAGAGTTGAGGTTGGATCGAGTGAGCAAGATAGGATCTAGACAACAACACAAATGAGCTCGACATTTTATGTCACACCTAGAATGTTGTGCATGGATGAAGTTGTGGGGAAGATTCCCTTGAAGGATTTGGACCAAATACAGTTGGTAATGACACATATACCAACCAAGGCCTTGTATAAACTACAAGTTAGCATCACACAGGAGGTACAGTCATGCCCACACATAGACGCAATGGAATTGCAGTAGACAAAGGAAAATCAAGACGATCTGGAATTGGTACTCGAGTAGGTGAAGCTCGAAACCAAAGAGGAGAAGGACCGTGCGAATAGGATAGAGAAGGGATTAGCCGTAGCCTATGAGAAAATCCCAAAGAGCACGCAGAAAACAAAGCTCACAACGACGTAGAAGATTGAGTAGATTGTGTAGACAATTGATCAATACAAGTAGGAGATTGAGCACCTCTGAGAACAACTCATTCCTACCACTCCGCCAAAGGTGAAGGAGCAGAGGAAGCAGAAAGCAGCAGTGCATATAGATGATATAGAGTGACAAGTCCGCACAATGACCGACTTGTTCGAGAAGGAAACAAAGCTATGGATGGAGTTGGAAGAGGATCAACAGGTGCAACAGTGGGACCAGGAAAAAGAAAGGATAAGTGAAACTATACAAGAACTCAAGCAGAGGCATAAGACAATGTCGAGCTTTGAGTGCGTCAAAGGAGCGCAAGATATGAAGAATATGCAGGTAGAACTCATAGCCGCGCAAACACAGAAGAAGGAGCACCAAGCTCAAATGAAACCACTCTAAGAGTGGACAACAGAGGTCATTGTGCAGGAAGAAGACATAAAGAAGAACATGGCACAAACTTGGGTGGAGTGCACAAAGATGATCAACGATGACATTGTAGTGCAGGTATTGAATGCAATCAGGGAGAATACCGCACAGGCTCAAACACAAGAATAGGAACTCACAGAGAATTTTTAGGATCTCGCAAGAGATATTGAAGAAGTGCACAAGGTTTAGGTGGCTCGGGATGAGCCACATGTCAGTGTTTGGGGCCTATTGGATGCAGGCCTAGCTAGGAAGAAAGGCTATTTTTGGAGGAAAATCATGAAAAAGACATATGGAAGGAAAATAAACACGTGTAAGAGAAGCATGCGAAGTGCACATATAAGGAAGACCTAACAACACTAGGGTTAGGGTTTTTGTAATTCATTGTAATAGTTGGTGAGTCAAGGATATAAATAAGTAGTACTTAGGCAACATAAGGACGGGAATAGAGAGGGAGAAAAAGAGAGAGAGTTGTAGAACTACATGAGTCATTAAGCTGGTGAGCTAAGGAAGGAGTGAGTGACTCGATCCTAAGGGTTAGATCGCAGGCTGAGGATCCTGGTACGATCTAGTCAGCCTCACAGGAATCGAGGAGCTTGTGGAAAGGAGGGAGAACTAATATTGTAACCATGCGTGGCATGATATATTTCAAAACTATAATAGAAGCTCGAGAGATAAATATTTGTGGACATAGCCCAGGAGGGGGTGAACCATGGTGTTGTGAGTGGGAAATCCCCCTACAGACTAGCACTTAGGGTTTTAATCATGCATGTAGAAAAGACCTAAAGATTCCTACTTTTTACCATCATCCCATACCTAATCCCCATTATTCTTAAGCAAATACACAGTTAAGAAGATCAAGTGAACATACCTTATTTCCAACATTTTGATATTGATCCCTCTTCACGCTTGGTTTCTCTTTGACTGCAACTCTCCTCCCAAGGATGACCTGCATTCACAAAATACAAACAAAGAACTCCACATGCATTTGATCTATAGATTAATGGGTTGGAGATTTAATCAACATGTACACAATAAACAATGAAAACCTCATACTGTGGGATGGGAAAAGTACTTCTTTATTATTAACTTCACTAAAGAAACTTACAATGATGAAGCCAACCACTGCTCCATGAATCTGGTCTCGGGCTCCTCTTTTACTATGCACCAACTACTAACACACTTGCTTCTCTTCTTCGTTGAAATCACAAAATGGTTGCAGAATCTTGGGCACAGTGGAATATGAATTCGGGTAGAGTTTCTTTACTATGTTTTTCCTCCTTTCAAATGGGACCTCTACCCCTTCTTTTATAGGCTAGAAGGAGCTAGGTATTTGGTCGAATGACCGACCATGCATGGCCGAAAGGTTTAGTTAACTTTCCCAAAGTTGTGTGTTCCGTCCTAAACTTTCCTTTTTTTGTGCTTTTGAAGGGCCACACGGGCTGTAGTGGGTCAGCTAGCATGGACACTATAGATACACGTGGGCTGTAGTGGAGTAGGGTACGTGGGCCTTTAAAAATGGAGTTTTTAGAAGAGTTGTTTAGTAGTGGCTTGGCAAAGAAGGAATATGAGATGGCCTGATGCCAGGTAAGCATGCTTGGTGCAAATTAGGGTTATAACACATGGTAACAATGTTATATGTGAATGAATGAATGCATATTTATGTTTGATTAATTGATGAATGTTAGATAAATGGAGCAACTAAGTAGATATGGTATTCCACATGTATGCATAGAATGAATGCTATAACTAGATGTTGGATTGAATGAATAAAGTTTACAACGTACAACCTCGGATCTTGCTTAGTCTCAGGTTGCAAACACATGAGTATTGCATCCACCCATAGAGATATCTTGGGTGACACTATGCAGTACCTTCTGTGTACTGCGTTTCCTTCTAGTTTACCAGAGGGACTGATAGTTTTAAAGGGATTTTGTTGGGAAGCTTACTGAATCTGAACCAGGTTCAATCTGTGATGGTAAATTAGGGGCATAATACCCCCTAAAGAATCCTCAAGACTAAAGAAGAGAGATACTAAAAACCAACAAGCCTTCTTATTTTTCTCCTCATAGGGGACACACTCAGGTTTCTCCCTGTCCCTAAAATTGCATGAGATCTTCTAGTGGATTTCTATGGGGAATGATGGTGTTTGATTATGATCCTTGAATCCCTTCCATTCCCATGCTCATCCTTTCTGCTACGGGATCTAGATGATGTCACTTGCCTAGCACTAGCTTCTTTATTTGTGCCATAATATTTATTGTCTTGCTTCTGCAAAATGTTCAGACTATGAAGTATCTCTTCCTAGGATTTCATAATATTATCATTATCTACCCTATAACTCTGCACTTCTCTCTGAAGGATTCTCATAGTCACATGCTCTTTCCTCTGTCTTCTTCCATTAGATTTTGTCTCATCATTTCTCATATAGGAACCAAAATGCCTTCCCGTGGCTCTAAATTCTGTAAGAAAATGTGTGTGAAAATAAATTTTTTGTTAGACAAAAATATATACATACAAAATTATGGAAAACAATACAAATTTTTTCATCTCTTTAATGCCACCAATCATATTCCCTTGTATTGATTGTGACTTATGTCACCCAAATCAATTTTCAGGGTTGACAGTTGGATTATCCTCTCCAAGATTTTTCCAAAGACTTCTTTCTTGCTCAATTAAGATTTATGAGCATAAAGTTATGTCTATCTAAATATTGCTAATTTGCCCCTTTTATACAATTTTCATTCTAGTACAAATATTCTCAGACATCGACTTCTTCCACTTGTAGAAGTGAATCTGTCAAGAACTAGGAAAACTTTGGTATGCATCATAGATAAAAATTATTACAAGGAACTCACAACAACTCTTAGGATGTTGTTCCAATTCTCTAGTAAAAAACTACAACAATCTGGAAAAGACAACTTTGTCCCTTTTCACCCCTTTTTCCCAGTTTTAGAATTTTTAGCCAAACATGCTATCTCCCAAACTATGCAGTTTTGGAAAATTTTCAATAAACCAAAATTGCATTTCTTGTTGAGTGTACAAAAAGTAGAGTAAATAAAATTCTCCAGATTTTCCATTTGGGAACACTTTTCATTTGAAAATCCCAAAAATCCCCCAAAAGTGGCTCGAAATAGTGGATTTTTCCTTGTTTCAACATCCCCATTCCAAACCCCTTTGGATTTATTCAATTAATTCCTCGGTTATTTCCATTCCTTCTTATTGGACTCTCTCCAAGAATTTCATCTTGATCTAGACTTCTTCCAATGATTTGGACCCAGAACTTTAAAAATCACTAATTTTCATTTTATGAAAAATCCAACCAGAAATGGGAAATGAACCTCTCTTGCACTCCTATATCTCTCCTTACCACAGAAAAAACCTAAAAGTTTCATCTCATTCTAAGTTACTATGATCCTGTTATGGCCAAAATACGATTTTGGCTCTAGACTTTATTATGTTTCTGACACTGTGGACCAATTTTTCCTATGTGGCATCCTCGTTGTTGATGTGGAATTCTAGGTCAATGTGTCACCCTAACATGATGCCATTTCACCCTCCTATCTTTCCTCTCCAACCTTCTCTCTCTTCTTTCTCCTCTTTCTCTTACACTACCCTTAAACATTAATAAAATATTAATATTTTACGGGCCCCACCTACCCAACTGATACACATATGACCTTGGATGGTATAAGGGTCCCACCTTAACTGACAAACTCCATGTGGCACCCCTTCACTATCCAAAGGGATTGGAGGGTCCCATCCCAAACCTTTACCTTAGCGCACACGAACTTGCACGACTCTTAGATCTGACGGTGGAGATCGTGCGAGATCAACGACCAAGAGGTCATGTCACATCCCAAACATGCATTTACATTAACACCCTTTTGGGGTGAGACAATGGTTTTCCTCATGTTACGTAGAACAATCCTAATGATGTTGCATGGTACAAGGTCACAGGCCCAAAACTACTTGCTTTCCATGCGACAATGGTTTATGGTTTGACCATACCACTGCCTCATGCGACGCCCATGTCACTTTCCACCATGATACAAACTACCACTATGAACCTACCACTATGGAAGTCCATGTCACCTCTACCACGCCACTTCTTCCATGTCACTACCACGTGGCCTCCACATCATGATGACATTATGTACAATAAAATACCAAAAATTTCCCAATTTCATAATTTTCCCAAATTGTATAATTTCAAAATGTTTACTAGGACTTCCATGGAATCTGAAATTAAGCTTGATGATGGCCAATTTAGGCCTGGTGCATATCAACTCGACCACTGCACCCAAACTTCGACACTCTTATGTAAAATTCTCAACCAATTTCACTATAGAAATTGGGGCTTTTGCTAAATTTAGCCCAATTCTTCCTGTTTACACTATTATTTCCTAAAGTTGACCAATTACAGACCCAACAGATGCATATTTAGAGATTAACATTGGGGATTTTAACCCTTGAACTCAAACTCATTGAAATTCCAGGAATTCTCCTCGTACTGTTTCCTGGAAAAATATGAGAACCATATTGTAACATTCTCTGAGGTTTAACCTTGACATTTTATCTTCTGCGTGCTGAGTCTATCCCATACAGGCTCAGTGTTTGAACCTGTAGCTCTGATAACATTATGTAATGTACCGCATCTTAACCAGGGAACATCACTTGCAGAAAAACACATAAATTCAGAAATTTCTTTTGCTCATTAATTCTTGTAGCTTACCAGCTATGAATTGAACACATTTTTAACTTAAATATGATACCCATAACTAAATGC
Organism: Picea sitchensis; assembly: GCA_010110895.2. Taxonomy (NCBI): domain Eukaryota; kingdom Viridiplantae; phylum Streptophyta; class Pinopsida; order Pinales; family Pinaceae; genus Picea; species Picea sitchensis. The sequence goes on from SNQJ01S0026585.1 coordinate 48,650, forward strand.
ATTTATAGAATTCTAAAATAACAAAATGAAGCCATTCTCATGCACAAGGTAAAACACAACCATAAAACTCATAAGAGAAACTGGGAAAATAATTAAACACTTATCTTTTAAAATGTTTGTGCAACCAACTTCTTGGGAAGGACGTTCCACCCAACCATAGACCTACTACTCGAAATCTCAATAGCAATTCACCCATGATTTGGGGATAGGAATCCACAAGATAAGGGTGCCTCTAACAATCCACTCATGTCTCTAAATCCACAAACCACTGGTATTCTCCTACAACTATCCCAAATTTCCTCCATATCTCTTCCTCTTGACTTGCCAAACCCAAGGAATTTACCCCTTCACTCCTCTCATTCCCTCGAGTGTCCCATTCATCTATTAGGGTCTCTCTGGCACATGTAAAAATAAATATCTCTGTTGGGAACTCAAGAGAACTCGCTACCAAGAAAAATACCAACAAAAACAACAACAACACTTGTTGTTACAGTGCAACTCACCTAGGAGTTCACTCTTCAGGAATGGCAACCTATCTCTTCAATTTCTAGCTTCAATACACTCTAAAAATGCTCCAACATTCTCCATAATTCACCCATCCTTCTTATTTTATCTCTATTTCTCTTTTTCCTTGCTCTCCCCCTTGTTGTTCATGCAAAACTCTATGTCAAAAAACTTCCTATTCTCTCTCATACAAATTTTCCTCTATTTTCCAAAGAAGGTTGACTTCTCACCCTGCCCAATGTTGATTGTACTGTAGCCCCATATTTGCAATAACTACGGGTTTCACTTCTACACCCAACCTTGATAGGTATTTAATGATTGGGCTCTCATACACTCAACCAGAAAATAGAAGCTATCCCCAATAGTACTAAAATTCAGAAATTTGGGTTGAATTAATACCCATAATGAATTTCCTCTTTGGATCCCTCTTACACACTTTTAGGCATTCCCTTTCTCATGGATAAATCAACCCCCATCTCTATCCATATTCCTAGCAGCTGGCATCACATTATATTTATTAAAATCAGAACTACAATTCACATATTACATTGCTTGGCCATAGCCATATTCATATCTACATTATGCATAAAAAAAAATTAGGATTATAGTAGGATTGCTACATGCTTCTTATTTTATTATTCTGAATCATCCCTTACAAAAGGTGCGCACTGCGCTCATATATGATATCTCAGTATAACCTAACATGCCCTTGTCATTCGTGCATACAATGCACACTTCACTCTTCTTTCATTCCTTGCATAAAACCTTTTCTCCCCCTTTCTACCCAAAACCCTTACATATTTATACTTTTACATTAGGGCTTAGCTAGTTACAAAATGGACCAAAATACTTATTGAATTCTAAATAAATTTATCCTTTCACACGTTTTTCTTCCAAAAAATGTGCTAACTACCTTCATTTCTTCCTTGCGTGCTTCTCCTTATCCAACTTGTCGTGCGGTTTTCTCCTATGTGACTCCCAAAATGGGTCCCAAAATTTCCTACTCCAACGAAACTCTTCATCTCCCTACATCCTTTGAGTTATGCAATGGCTGAACTCCTTTTTGGTAAATGAAAAAATAGTTCAATTCACATGTTCTAGGTCCATGAATGTCACATCAACATTCCTCCTCGCTAACACCTATTCAAAATTGACATAGTAATGAAGACAAGTCCTCCCACCAATCCTTCAATCAAATTTTATTCATCCAACCTAATTGGTCTATTGTTTTTTCATCAACATATATGCATTGATAGAATCAAATCTAGTCAACACTACTAGTTGACCCCCTTCATCATCAATATACTATTGATTAGTTTTCCTCTTAGTTAGTCAACTTGGTCCAATCAAACTTTCTCAGTGGATTCTACCTCTAGTTTATCTCCATGAGATCCAATTTTGGGTTGAAGCTCCCCTTTTTAGGATTTTTTTGGTCCCTCAAAAGCTTATCAACGTTGAGGAAGATGAGAAAATATTCTCTTCACTTCCTCTAATAGATACCACTTCATTGTTTTGGGAACTTGTCCCCTTGGACTAATTCTCAATGACTTTTGTCTACCTCTATGAGTTTCATGAAGCTCCCTCTACAACACAACCCCTTATTCCAACTCAATTTGCACATTTGGCACAAAGTCTTCAACCACTAACAACATCTTCAATTCTTCCTATCCTTCATTGAGCATAAAATGATATAAAAGCTTCAAATTCTCCACATAGATAACATAATAGAGCCTTATATATGGTGTCAACTCTAGTGGAAACACCTTCTTTCCCACCCAAGGAAATATCAAATGAACCATGTCTAATGGGTTTTAGCTCCCAATTGGTATGATAAGATGGAAAATTTCCTTCTTGGTTTTGGTATTTGAAGGTGTCAATGAGATCCCAATGTCTACACCAACATATTAATGGTAAATTCCTAAATCCTAATGTTGTATGTTGCTGACATAATCATCACCAGTAATGATCCTTATGATGACTTTATGATTGCTCATCGATTTTTTCTTCTATAAAAATAAAGGAAAATATATATATATGTGATTCAAATTTAGGTGAGTTGTTAAAGAAATGAATGTGTATAAAAGTATAGGAAACACCAAAATATAATCGAAACCAACATCTATCAAAGAATCAATGGTGAAAAACACTATATCCATATAAACTAGCTATAATGGTGGTAATTATATCTGAGAAGAGATCTATGTTGTTATTGACATTTGTAATATACCCCATATTAGGAGGTCAAATCCTATTTAATATAAAACACAAAACAATCTAAACATACAAACCCTAAAGCATAAACCCCAACCCTAGGAATTTGAATAAGACAAAAGGTTGGAGCCCTAAGAAGTTAAGTTTTGATGTCAACTTATAGGGCCATAACTTTGTGTATGAACTTGAATTTTAGTGTTGTTTGGACCATTGGAAATATCTCATTGAGCTCTACACATTTATTTTCCCAAAGATGAACTTATAAAGTTTTATGTGCCATTGAAGGGCCAAAAAACTCTAGGAAGGGCCTAAAAATGGCTATGAAAGTTCAAGGCCTAAAATTGTTAAATTTAAGATTGATGCAATGATTTCCCTAAACAACCCACTGTCACTTGGATCATTCATATCCCTTTGGATACAAATGGTCCCAGGTGACTNTCTAGTGGAAACACCTTCTTTCCCACCCAAGGAAATATCAAATGAACCATGTCTAATGGGTTTTAGCTCCCAATTGGTATGATAAGATGGAAAATTTCCTTCTTGGTTTTGGTATTTGAAGGTGTCAATGAGATCCCAATGTCTACACCAACATATTAATGGTAAATTCCTAAATCCTAATGTTGTATGTTGCTGACATAATCATCACCAGTAATGATCCTTATGATGACTTTATGATTGCTCATCGATTTTTTCTTCTATAAAAATAAAGGAAAATATATATATATGTGATTCAAATTTAGGTGAGTTGTTAAAGAAATGAATGTGTATAAAAGTATAGGAAACACCAAAATATAATCGAAACCAACATCTATCAAAGAATCAATGGTGAAAAACACTATATCCATATAAACTAGCTATAATGGTGGTAATTATATCTGAGAAGAGATCTATGTTGTTATTGACATTTGTAATATACCCCATATTAGGAGGTCAAATCCTATTTAATATAAAACACAAAACAATCTAAACATACAAACCCTAAAGCATAAACCCCAACCCTAGGAATTTGAATAAGACAAAAGGTTGGAGCCCTAAGAAGTTAAGTTTTGATGTCAACTTATAGGGCCATAACTTTGTGTATGAACTTGAATTTTAGTGTTGTTTGGACCATTGGAAATATCTCATTGAGCTCTACACATTTATTTTCCCAAAGATGAACTTATAAAGTTTTATGTGCCATTGAAGGGCCAAAAAACTCTAGGAAGGGCCTAAAAATGGCTATGAAAGTTCAAGGCCTAAAATTGTTAAATTTAAGATTGATGCAATGATTTCCCTAAACAACCCACTGTCACTTGGATCATTCATATCCCTTTGGATACAAATGGTCCCAGGTGACTTTACTTCATATATATTACTACATAATTTGCAATAACAATATTAATAAACAATTTGCACTAATGTTAATACACAATTTACTTTAAAATTAATACATGTTGCAACCCAATGGACCTTGAACATGGTGTAGGCTAGTTAGAAGAGGAGGATGTTATATTTCAATATCTAGACATAATTATAAGTGTTAACGTATAACAATGAAACTTGGAGTCATTAGTGGATATCAACATTTGGACAATAAGTGTGAATATTGTGATTTCAATTAAAAGTATACTTGGGCGAATCCATGAATCTTGGTCCCATGTTCTGGAAAGTTGTGCACACAAAATTGGCCTATACCAACCCTTGATCAAGGTTTTACATTGTTGGAGTTTTTAAGCCGTTGATTGAGGTTTGAAACCTCAATCAAAGGCTTAAAACCTTAATTGATCTTTTTAAACAAGAAAAAAGTATATAATTTTAAAACGCCTTGATCGTGGGGTTTAAAATACCTTGATTGAGGGGTTTAAAATACCTCGATTTAGGGATTTTAAAGCCCTAAATTGAGGGATTGAAAATCAAGAATCATTCCCCATTAATTTCCATGGAGCTGCAACTTCTAGTAGGTCAAATTATTCATCTCTTCCATCAAAGGTAGTGGACTTGGTGCATGTAGATTCATCATTGAATTTTCTATCCAATGACATACTTTTCTCATTTTTTATTTCATACAATATTAATTTTTTTCCTAAAACTTATCCAATTTTTTTTCTCCCGTGTAGTGAAGTTCTCCAGAGAAAAGTACATATCTTAAAAATTTCATAACCAAAAAATTATAAAAAATATGTGAGCACTCCATGGATGTTTCCTCTTCAAAAGGGTATTTTTTTTTTTTCATTTTAGGTAAATAGGTGAGAAAAATTGTTGGGAACACAAAGGTGTATAAAATGTTATTCAAATAGGATTCAAATAATAATAAAAAATATATTTTTCCGAAAAAAGAAGAAGAAGCATGCACGACTACATTATGTGTATATCATGCTTGTGTTTTTGAAAATGATACATTGAACGTTGAGTTAGGTGTTGGGAACAAAGGTCACTTGTTAACTTTAACAGAAATTTGCAAGGACATGCATTCAATTAAGTTCATATTTCACACATTATATATATATATATATAGGAAAAATTCATAATGAATATATGAATATATAGGACAAATTTTTTTACATGTAAAAATTCCAAATATTAAGCATTAGGGGTATTATGCATCAAATGTAAACTCATGACTTGAGTTACCAAGGGATTTTACTATGATTGGGATTGACCATAATGACCAAAATTATAGTGGCTACTAAAAAGAAATAGTTTTGATATCCATTGTTTTGGTATTCACCACTTAAATGGAAGTGTTTGGAAAATGTTGATATCCAATCACTCTACCGAGTATCACATTTGGTATTTAATTTGAAAAAGGGCTGATTCTAGCCATATTTTTTATGGTTTGTATTCAATTACCTTTTTTCCACCAATGTATACCAAGTGGTGAAATGTTTCTTTGATATGGTTAGTGGTGGACCACTTCCCTTGGTGGAAAAGTTTCCTTTCTTTAATGAATAAATAGAGTTGTATATTTTGTTGTCAGGTGCTATTAATCTTGGTGTGCATGATCTATTCTACTGTGGGGAATTGTTCATTTAGGGATTAATTATATGGCCTCTATCTTATATTCCATTCCTAGTGAGTCTAATAGAAGTAGAAAGTATGATCAAAGTAGTGATACATTAAAAATAGGGTGCAAGCTAAGGTAGGGTGTCAAATTATACTCAAATTAATTCTTACACATTTTCTTAGTGGTGGTGTACAACTTGTAGAAAAATGGCATGCATTCTTGTTGGGACCTATAAGTCACTCTTTTTTCAAGTGAAATAAGATCTTGTTACCAACCTTGTACTATTGTTGATTATGTGGTCTCTTGTACTTGGTGTTGGATTTCGATAGAATTACATGCACTTGTTGTTAGATATGTGCATACAAATTTTCTACTTTGTTTTCTTATTTCTATGCATGAGTGTTGTGTTGAATTCCCCCTGCGGATAGGTGAAATCCCCCTCGGATCGAGTTTCCTTCGATCCAATATAGAAAGAAAACAAATGGGCACTAACTTCCCCTTAAGACTAATTTATATGTTCATTACTGAAATCAGAAGAGAGAGAGAAAGAGGAATACATAAATGGCTTACCTCTTTCTTGTAGGTTTTCCTCGCTACTCCAAATGTTGAACTTGATCTCCAATCTCTTAGTGTGGAAGTACCCCTCCTGCAAGAGATGAGACAATACTCTCTTTCTACTATATATCATTAGACGAAAGTAGATTTATCTATGATGGACTTAAACAAGACAAAGATAAAGATTCATGAAATGAACAATGTATACATTTAGAGAAACATGCCAAGTTATATAATAAAATTGGAAAGAAATGGAATATTTACAACCTCAATGAAGATGCTGCAACAATTTCTCCAATCTCTTCTTTTTCCAGCCCCTTCGTGCCACAAGACTATAAGTATGATACTATGAACTACTTCCTCACAAGATAAAAGGTTTGTTATTCCCAAGTTTCCTCTTTTTTACCTTGGAATGCACTCATTATATAGGATTTGGAGGCCTAATCACCATGGAGAAGATCACTCACTAGATCCACTAAATTGGGATCTCCAAGAGTTTTAGGCAAAAAATATCTCTCAAGGATTTTAGGGATAAAATATCTCTCAAGGATTTGAGGTAGGAAATATCTCTCAAGATCCGTCAAATTAGGATATTGGTTTGAGAAAATATCTCAACCATCCATGAGACTCTCAACTTCTCCTTGATATTAGGAAACTAGATGTGAGGTGGATTCTCACACTAAATTAATTTATTTTTTCAATAAAAATGAATAATACATGTGCAAATAGTATTTTTACCTTCATATGACAAATTTCTCCCCCAACATGTCTAGGGATCATGAAAAACACTCCCCCACTTAAGTGTGACAAACCCACACTTAGTAGTGTGGGAATTTGGTGTGTAACAAATGCCCCCTAAATTTTGAGGTCAGAAGAAAAGATGATGGCCGAAACACTTTACAAAAACATGTATGTGAGGGTGTTGGAATAGGAGATTCGGGCAGAATCTATAAGAAAATATATATATATATATATATATATATATATATACTTATCATCCCCGAGGTAGGCACACCAATCCTCAGAATATTCTTAACTCAAAGCATGGCCACCGGCCAATACACTATCGATCCATGAAATCAATGACTAATGATATGGCCACCAAAAATACAATATGGATCCATATCTCCATGACTCTATCAAGCTGTAGCCACAAAAGAGTATGAAGTGGAGCTACAACATGACAAAACATAGCCACAAAAAATACAATGTGGATCTATGTGACAACATATATATCAATAATATTGCCAACATGATAACCATATTGGAATATTCTAAGTACTTAAATAGTTTCCATCACAACGTGGGTTCCTGAGGAGTTCCCAAGGTCTTCGTCTCAATATTGAAATGATACTAGCCATGTGAATAGATGTCCTGATGTCGAACATGGTACAAAACACTTGATTACCGGTCATCGATGCATAAGATTAACAAGTGCGAGGGAAATCACCAATGATGACAATGACTCCCAAGGTACCCTATTACATTCCAGTGAATGTGAATAAATGAGATGAAGTCGAACATTCATGGAATCATTCAATCAAAGGTCAATGATGTAAACCTACTGTCGAAAGCAAGGAGGCCTGCCATTGAGGCATGCAGGTCCCAAGGTACTAACTAGTTTCTAAGTATAATTCATGGATAATGTGTTGAAGTCGATATGAACAGACTCGTTGAAGGAGGTCCATGATGGTTCCCCCATCACTGACATGAAAATGACACAGGAAAGTGATGTAATATGATAGATCAAATGAGTATGGATTAACACAAGGATGAAAGGTGGTAATACTATAGAGTGGTTGGCTTGAATTGAAACTTCATTTGAACATTGTGAGGAATGAAAAATTACTTGGAAACATTCACTTGACTAAGAGATAGACCAAAACATAGTGCGACGATCACCAGGGCACTCTTAGGTTGATCTGAAGGAGTATGAGGACTCATAGGATTGGCATGACTCAAAGACAAGAAGATTACCCAATTGTAAGACACAATGAAAAAATGTGCCATGTTCAATGGCAACAACAAATAACTACCATAATGCTTTCT